>JAJMCI010000183.1:0-30659 GCA_030565705.1 Metschnikowia baotianmanensis | reverse complement strand
GTGATAAACAGTAAATCCGCGGGGCAAACTGTCGGTATGCTTTTTGGAGAGCGACTCATCCACACACTCGGAGATGTGTATGTGCAAACAAACGATAAGCGCCGATGCGAATGGATCGCCCCTATTATTCAAAATTTGAAAAATGAAAGTGGAAGCCAAAAACTCGAGACACTTTATACCCAGATAATACACCTTTTGGAGCCTGTGAAGACCACTTACAAGGCTCCAAAGCCGCGAGTTCAAGTACCAGACTTGGAGCATGCGTCGTGCCGGCCCACTAGAAGGGCATTCGAAGAACACCAACAAGTACGTGAGGTGAGCCCTGCGACAGCATGAAATTCGGAAAGTTTTTCAAAGGTTCTTTTGAACAGATCTTTAAATTTATTTAAATATAGCATCGATGGGCATTCGGCGTAGCTGGGTCCATCCCCAATCGAACGTTTCCTGCAGGACAGTCTATGTTTTTTCTAGATGAGCGAGACGCTTCATGCATGCTTTCACTTACTGTCTATACTTCCCCATAAACCATCATAATGAAATTCCTAACCTCAAACTTTGTTAAATGTGCTATCAAAACGTGTGACTCGTCGACCGAGTCTTTCCCACTACAATTCTCTGACTGCCAACTTGTGCAGGAGGAGCTGGACTACAACCCAGACTTCATCGTTCACATGTTAGAAAGATTAGACTGGATCGCCGTTTTGAAGGTTGCTGCTGACTTGGGAAATACCTCTCTTCCCCCTGTCAAGCCAGAGAACTTGGATCCCATCATGGAGGACGACCAGGCCGTATTGAAGAACTTGCACACATTGCTTGTGGAAACTCAGATCGTGGAAGGAAAGATGATTTGCCGCAACTGTAATCACATTTACTTCATCAAAAACTCGATTCCAAACTTCTTGTTGCCCCCTCACTTGTGTTAGGCTTGTGGCATCAAATCTGGGGTGTTCGAGATGATGCTACGCTAGGACCCCTCTTACGAAGATGGTTGTTAAGTTGTACACTCTTGTCCCACTGATTCTTCTAAGCCTTTATTTTCCTTGCATATATGGTATTTAATGTACATTCATTCGGTTATTGCCTATGAATCGCTCTATCTGTGAATCTTGCTTCGCACTTTCAGTTTTCTTGCAAATGGTCCATTCACTTCCATAGGTGTCAGCGTGCTCGGAATTAAAGAAAAATTGTCTGTGCCTACTTTCATGAATAATACAAGACCAGTATTTTGAATAATGTCTGAAAGTTCAATGTCTTTACCAAGCTATATTTGTAAATAGCTCAATGCCGTATTTTCTTTCTCTAAAGTAACCCTGGAAAGATAAGCCAAGGCTTGACATAAGGCGGCGATTAGCGTCAAATCGTTCTGTTTTGTAGTACCCGATGAAAGCCTTCATAATCTCTTCGGGTAGATCGTTTGGAGTCTTAGAGGGAAAAACCAAGTCTGTGGGCGACTCCAAATGTCGCAAGACCTCGTTCCTCCAATCGTTCATGATCTTTGCATTCACCGGATCGTTGAAAAATGTATTGAATTCGCTTAATTCTTGCGAATTCCATGAGCAATATATTGCAGCAAGTATCAAGTTCACACAGGACTTGTAGACCGGGAACTCTCTGTATTTGAATGAGTTCCTGCCGTAGCACTCAAGCCCTTGAACAAGGGACTTGATTGTTCTTGAAGGCAAACTTTTACTTATCTCAATAAACAACTTTGCATCTGTGGTTTTATCAGCGGCTTCTTGCGAGCCTCGCGAGAAGTAGTTGTAGAATATGAGATTCATGTTGAGGTAGTAGTTTATGCATTCCCGTCCTTCCGCTTTAGGTCGTGCACCCTCTACCACGATTTGTATATGGAAGCCGCTCATCACCCGTTCATAATATGGTGACTTCACGTATCTTTCTGTATACACAAACGCTTTGTCCAGCATTATTTTATCCTGAAAAGCAAAGACAAAGAGCTTGACGAGATATGCCTCAGGGATTGGCGGCATCGAAGGGTCGCCCTTTAGAAAAAGCATTTCCCAATCATATCGATATCTCTTCAAGCGGGAAAGCTGGCTCGGGGTATGCTCTCCATGCATTTCTTTGGGTAGTGTGGGATCTCGATATAATTTGGAAAATCGACGAGCTAGGATCGAGGCTTCTGGCAGAAACCGCCGTTGCTTCCAGCCACCCTGTTTGAACCACTCATGGACCAAGACATAGTCGAGCGATGTATTCATTAGATCAGATGTCATTGCTCAATGTATATACTGATGATAGTCTTGTTTAAAGGAAATGGCGGTCGATTGTATATACACGGTTGAACAGGAGTTGCTCCGTTGTCAATAGTAGCGCTCTCTTTCCGAAACCTGCTTATAACTGCGCTCCACGCGAAGAGCCGTGGATCTGAGAGGCCACAAATAAATTAGAGCCTGACGCGTCACTAGAGGGCAGAAAATAATGTAGTGTATAATTTCTCGCAGAGTTTTGAGGTTTAAGACAATTGAAAAAGATATTTAAGAGACATGAAGATATTACCGTATTTCCAAGACATTCAATTGTCTCTGAGTGGCGATCAATTAAAGGCGTGTGGAGTGAGAAAGAGACGCGTTGTTTAGACTTCACTATCACTTCCTTCATTTGTTTTATCGTTAGCAAACTGTCTGACCACCAATCCGTCCCCATAAACACAAAGATTTATATTGACTTCTTAGCTCCTTTTATGATGTACGTTAAACCCTCAATCTCTTTTTAAATTGTACAAAAATCTAAGTATTGAATCTGTCAAGCTCTCTTTCATTGCGTCAACCTTGAATCCGAGATTTCATCGCAGATATAAAACTTTAAACATTTAATTGAAAGTATCGAAGCTCGAATTCAAGAGACACGGATGTATCTTCTTGCGTAAAGCGCAATCTAAAACGGAAATTGACTTCACTATAAATCTTGCATCTAGGATTTTAATAAAGACGAATGGGTGCGAATCTTGCCCAATTAAACTATTGGCGAGTTATCGCAGAACACACCCGTGCACCGAGCCTCAACGCGCGAACTGGTCAATGAGTCCTATCGGCCGTATCTTGATTTCTTTGAATCGTATACGATAGGCATAATCCTTCTCGAATCCTTTCATAACCAATTCAAACTACCTGGAAACCCATAATGTCTGGTGCTGGTAACAGGGAGCAAGTTTTCCCGACGCGGATGACGTTGGGAGTGATGAAGCTGAAGTTGAAGGGCGCTCAACAGGGCCACTCGCTTTTAAAGAGAAAGTCCGAGGCCTTGACCAAGAGATTCAGGGACATAACCCAGAAAATCGACGACGCCAAGCGTAAAATGGGACGTGTCATGCAAACGGCAGCATTCTCATTGGCCGAGGTGCAGTATGCCACGGGCGATAACATTTCATACCAGGTGATTGAAAGTGTCCAGAAAGCCAGATTCCAGGTAAAAGCCAAGCAGGAGAATGTTTCGGGTGTCTACTTGCCTGCCTTCGAAAGCCATGTAAACGAAGACATCAACGATTTCAAGATGACCGGTTTGGGTAGAGGTGGGCAGCAGGTGCAGAAGGCGAAGATGGTGTACACAAAAGCAGTGGAGACATTAGTCGAGCTCGCATCGTTACAAACCGCTTTCATTATCTTGGACGAGGTGATCAAGGTCACAAATAGAAGAGTGAATGCCATTGAGCATGTGATCATTCCCAGAACGGAGAACACCATCAGTTACATCAACTCAGAGTTAGATGAGTTGGACAGAGAGGAGTTCTACCGTTTGAAGAAGGTGCAAGAAAAGAAACAGGAGGCAGTAGCCGCCGAGGAGGCCGAGGAATTAGAAAAGAGATTAAAGGCTGACGCTGATGATGCCGAAGATAGCGACGGCGACGAAGCCGTTATTGAAGAAGAGGAGGAAGAATCAACCCCAGCTCCAGAAACATCAGCAGAAGCTGAGGAGTCCACTACACAGCCATCCGCCCCTGCCAGTGGCGGCAAGAAGAAGAA
Source organism: Metschnikowia baotianmanensis (assembly GCA_030565705.1). Lineage (NCBI taxonomy): Eukaryota > Fungi > Ascomycota > Pichiomycetes > Serinales > Metschnikowiaceae > Metschnikowia > Metschnikowia baotianmanensis. Next base: position 26,679 of record JAJMCI010000183.1, on the reverse strand, counting down.
AAACAAGAAGAAGAAGAAGAAGGCTGCCAACGCACAACCTAGTGAGGAACAGATCCTCAAGGACGTCAACAAATTAGCCGTCGGTGACGGTGACGTGTTGCAGGATAATGAAGAAGATGTCATTTTCTAGGAAACCACCAATGCATGCTATTATATTCGCTCATCTGGTCTCGTTTACTTCTTCCTCCAATCACATTCTATAAGAACATTTAAACAGCTCGCACAATTCGAGCTTCCCCCAATAAAACCATCGCTGCTTGTCTTTTAATGTAGTTACATCATCGTCCTCTTTTAATGCCACCGAATGAGAGAATAATGCTGGTTTGTTTTTGTGGTGGATGACTTGTTCAACATCCTTCTAGGCCCTTGGAATTCAATTGCGACCGAAATTTGAATTGATCAAAAAAAAAAAATATCGTGTTACAGGAAAAACATCCCCCTGCTCAACTAATCCTAAGAATCCCATAAATACGTCTGGATAATGCACTGAGTATTGAAAGGCTCCAGCTTTCCCAAGCCCTAGTCTCTCCTCCTCAAATTAGCCGTGTGAGAAAGTCACGTCAAATAGTCACTGTCTTCTTTTATCCCAGCCCCCTTTCCAATTGTCTATCATCTAAAAAAGAAAGTGTGAACCCTAACTCTCTGGTCTAAGCGTTAGAAAGGATAGACTCGGCGGACTAATTTTCGTGACCAGTCTGCTACGCACTCTATCTATGAGTCACACTTCGAAAGTTCTCGAAACGGGCGTGTGGTCTAGTGGTATGATTCTCGCTTTGGGTTTACAGTCGGCTCGCGCCGGCCAAAAGCAAATATGCGAGAGGCCCTGGGTTCAATTCCCAGTATGCCCCATTTCTTTTTTATTTTTTTCATTTTCTAGCTTCCCCCGAATTATTCATGCTTATAATTGGAAAATAAAATTTTTCTGATGAATAATTTACCATTCAGTTAGATAAGATTTATCCCTCGCCTCAACATGTTTGCCTTTCACAGTTCGCAAATTTAAATCGCTTTTCCGGGAAGGTTAACGGCTCCTGCGCCAAGAGTTCCTTCCACCCCACAGATCGCGTTTTTCCATGCACGCCAGCACTTAAAATAAAAAGAGTACCACAAAAAAGAACAAAGACCTCTCAGCGGCAGCAGCTACACTCTATATTACACCCGACTTTCAGAACTGACACGTCACATAACTAAGACGGCTGGTATCAGACTTTTTTGCTTTCCTCCCCTCAGTTCCAACTGGACAGCTTGTATTACTATAGGTTGCTCTCTTGTGTACTAACGTCACGGGCCACCCCCCTCGCTTTTCTTCTAGTGAGTGTTTTTTCGCAGCCGCTCGTCCCGGGGGAACTCGGCTGCTTTTTTCACGCGGTGGGCGGTCAGCAAATAGGAACGCGCGAAATTACGCATTACTTGACTTGGACCCCATACAAACCGTCCCGCACCACCACAAGCGGAGTTGTTCGCAGGGATTTTTTTTTTCTCCACTGATCCTTAGCATCCCCTCGATTTTCCCAGTCCAAAAGAAGGAAAACAATACCACTTGTTTCAGAAGGGATATTCGGATTTATCGGCCATGTTGCGGACCTTTAGAAAATTTTCCACTTCCAGTGTAGCCAGACAGGTGATCGGCTCCGCCAAGGGCGAGACCGCCAACTCCACCAAGTACTTGGGCCAGAAATACCACGTGATTGACCACGAGTACGACTGTGTGGTCGTCGGTGCCGGAGGTGCTGGTCTCAGAGCCGCCTTCGGTTTGGCCGAAGCTGGTTTCAAGACCGCCTGTATCACCAAGTTGTTCCCCACGAGATCTCACACCGTGGCCGCTCAGGGTGGTATCAACGCCGCTCTTGGTAACATGCACAAGGACGACTGGCACTGGCACATGTACGATACCGTAAAGGGATCGGACTGGTTGGGTGACCAGGACGCCATCCACTACATGACCAAGGAGGCCCCACAATCCATCTACGAGTTGGAGAACTACGGTGTTCCATTCAGTAGAAACGACGAGGGCAGAATCTACCAGAGAGCCTTCGGTGGTCAGTCGAAGGAGTACGGCAAGGGTGGCCAAGCCTACAGAACCTGTGCTGTTGCTGACAGAACCGGACACGCCTTGTTGCACTCCTTGTACGGACAGTCGTTGAGACACGACACGCATTTCTTCATTGAGTTCTTTGCCATGGACTTGATGATGCAGGATGGCGAGTGTGTGGGTGTCGTCGCTTACAACCAAGAGGACGGTACCTTGCACAGATTCAGAGCCCACAAGACGGTTCTCGCCACTGGTGGCTACGGTAGAGCTTACTTTTCCTGTACCTCCGCTCACACATGTACCGGTGACGGTTATGCCATGGTCTCCAGGGCCGGTTTGCCTTTGGAGGACTTGGAGTTCGTGCAGTTCCACCCATCCGGTATCTACGGTTCTGGATGTTTGATCACCGAGGGTGCCAGAGGTGAGGGTGGATACTTGCTTAACTCTGAGGGTGAGCGTTTCATGGAGCGTTACGCTCCTTCCGCCAAGGACTTGGCTTCCAGAGATGTTGTCTCCAGGGCCATTACCATGGAGATCAACGAGGGCAGAGGTGTTGGCCCATTGAAGGACCACATGCACTTGCAATTGTCCCACATCCCAGCTTCTGTCTTGAAGGAGAGATTGCCCGGTATTTCTGAGACCGCTCAGATCTTCGCCGGTGTCGATGTCACCAAGGAGCCAATCCCAATCTTGCCAACCGTCCACTACAATATGGGTGGTGTTCCAACCAAGTGGAACGGTGAGGTCATTAAGAAGAACGAGAAGGGTGAGGACGAGGTTGTTCCAGGTTTGTTGGCGTGTGGTGAGGTCGCTTGTGCTTCTGTTCACGGTGCCAACAGATTGGGTGCCAACTCTTTGTTGGACTTGGTTGTCTTCGGTAGAGCTGTTTCGCACACCATCAGAGACTCCTTGACCCCAGGTACTCCATTGAAGCCAGTTTCTAAGGACCTCGGTTTGGAGTCTATCGCTAACCTCGACAAGGCCAGAACCGCTAACGGAACTAAGTCTACTGCTGAAATCAGAGCTGAGATGCAGGCCACTATGCAGAAGGGATGTGCTGTCTTCAGAAGACAAGACACCTTGGATGAGTGTGTTGAGCACATCAACAAGGTCGACAAGAGCTTCGCTGATGTTAAGACCACAGACAGATCTATGATTTGGAACTCCGACTTGGTCGAGACCTTGGAGTTGCAGAACTTGTTGACCTGTGCCACTCAAACTGCTGCTTCTGCTGCTGCTAGAAAGGAGTCTAGAGGTGCACACGCCAGAGATGACTTCCAGGAGAGAGACGATGTCAACTGGATGAAGCATACTTTGTCTTACCAGAACGAGTTCGGTGCTCCAGTTTCTTTGGACTACAGAGATGTCATCTCTACCACATTGGACGTGAACGACTGTAAGCCAGTCCCACCAGCCAAGCGTGTTTACTAAGCGAGAGGATGCTGTAAAACAATGTAATATCTCAATATAGGGCAGGATTCGATGCCATGAGCCTATTGATGACTATGGCGTGCAAGCCTCGCGGCGAGTGCACAATGCTAACTGATTAGGTACAAAAAAATAGAATCATGAAATGCATGTATTTATTCGTGAGTTGCGTAAATGTTTCCTCAAAGAAAATCTAATAGATCACTGGACGCACTAGGTGTCTTTTGCGAAATCTGCCCTGGTGCGCCTGAGCTAGGTGTCAAGATATTGGCTGAAAATCCAGGGGGAAGTTTCGACGAACTTGGCGTAGGAGATGATGTCATAGGCGCCCAGCCAGGAGCCTGTGTACTTTGAGAATTCTGGGGCTGCAAAACAGTAGAATTGATCGACGCATTATGTGTTCCATTGGAGCTTTCCGCAGAAGACCAGTCTATAGTGGGAGCTCGATTTACAGATTGATTCTGGGTTTGACTTGTAGATCTCGGCGTTTCCAGACTTAATCTCAAATTCGAAACAAGGGTGCCGGATTGGGTGTTCGAGATAGTACTTGTTGCACCAAATCGTAAGCCCTGTGGCTGCATTGAGGGCGTCAACGTCAAGGGTTTGGCATGAGAATTCACTCCAGATTGGGTATTTGAAGTCCCGGAGAGAGTGCCGGAACCTGTTGGCATGAGAACAGATGACTTAATTGAGGGCTCATCCGATTTTTGACGTACCAGGGTACTATTGATGATTGAGCTGAAGTTCTCCTTGGACTCGGTGGTTATATCACTCAAAGTTTCCAACTTCTCCTTGGTGATTGAGTCTTGAATTTTCTGGAGCGAGGCCATCATGGTCTTAAATTCGGATTTGCTGCAATCCAGACACGCAAACACCAACCTGAAACATTGACCCAAAACCTTCTCCACCAGGACGTCCAAGTCAAGAACGATATACTGGCTATCGGAAAGACGGACAAAAAAGGCAATCACCGCGCTTACAATTCTCTTATCTCTGCTCTTTAAATTTTCGAGGACAGGGAGAAGCTGGTCGTTTACTATGACCCGATCGATAATTTTTTTCTCAACCAACAAGGCGAAAGTTCTGATGGTCTGGATCTTTGTTGAGAGAATGGTCGTGGTCTTAAATACCTGGCAAATGAGCGGAAGCAATGTATTTTTGATGTAGGGAAAATCAAACAATTCCACGACCATCGAGAGGTTGCTCAAATAGGTGTCTTGAAGCTTGATTTGATCGGCCTGGAGATCTATCTCGTTCTTCGATGCTGAGACACAGAGAGTGGGCACCTCTTTCATCAAGTCAATGATTTGCTTCTGCAGAAGCTTCTTGAGGAGCAAGTCTGTGTTGGAGATGATGGCAAGACGGACTTTCACCGATATCAGGAACAAATTGAGGAAAACGCTGTTAGAACGCTTAGATTTCGACGTGTTGAGAAGCTCTTCGAATATCCTATCCTGAAAGGAAAGGTTTGATAGCAGCTCTCCAATTGCAAATACAAGCGACAAACACTTGCTGAGGAGTTCATCAGTATCGTGATCAAGCTTCTTCAGCTGCAAAAGCGCGAGTTCAGACTTGATTGAGTCGATCAAGAGAGGAAGCAATTTGGAATTCCTGAAAGTGCTGGGTAATTGCGGTAGCAACTCAGAATGGCCAAGGAGCCCATCGAGAAACACAGTTTTCTCGCTCACGGCCTTTGCGGTAAACTCGTCGATGAACCACATCATCTTGATAAGACTTCCATCAAAGAACTCCGAGTCTATGAACTGGTCAATGGTGATTCTATCATTAGGGTGCCGAGCTAGAACCTGGAGCATGGTTGCCCAGAGAGACTCAGGGACCTCTTTTAACATGTATTTGAGCTCATCTGGTCTGTGGTTGTAGAGTTTCAGCTCGAACTTGCGGAATTCTGCCTTGAAATCCGACAAGCTGTTCACCTCGAAGCAGTTGATCATGTAGTCCCCCCTATTGTACAAGTAATAGATCAACAATCCAAGCGACCACATGTCGTTCGCAGTGCTGAGTCTTGCACCAGAGGAGTCCAAGACAAGTTCAGGTGCAGTAAAATTGAGGTTGTGGTTCGCATACTCAACCAAAGAGGAACTGTTCATGATGTAGAAGTTCTCTCTATCCAGAGGAGTCATTTCGTTCAAGTTCTGCAAGAATTTGAATCCGGCTAGTTTCCAGTCGCCTTGCGCATTGACAAACACCGAAGCGGGCTGTAAGTTCATGTGAATGATGGAGCAGTGGGTATGCAAAAACTGAAGACCTTTGCTCAACTCTAGGAGGCCTTTCTGAATACTGAGCAGCGTTTCGTTGGCCAAGTTGAGCGTGGTCAAGTTCGCCGTGACCTGCTCAGTAACAAACAAGAATTTCAGCTTGGTTTCCTCCAAAACCTCCAACACAGTCAAGATCTGGGGGTGTTTTAGTTTGGTGAGATTGGAGATCTCTGTGCGGATCTGATCATAAAACTCCGCCACAAGTTGTCTGGGGTTCTGGGATCTGGCCATCTGGCCACTAAGACGATGTACCTGCGCCTCGAAGCGGGGTTTTTCAAAGATGAAAACAGAAACCATCTTGCCTGTTTGCTTATGTTTCGCAGGGTAGATCGCCCAGAGCTCTGTGCTGAACGCCGCGTTCTCCGAAACATTGTAGGAGCTCCGGATCCCGGACTTGAACACCGCCTTTAACATAGTATTATTTAGTAATAGATGTGTTTGAAAATATGAATTGCAGTACAACCGCTGACCTTCGCAGTCTTAAGGTGTCTGAAATTGGCCTCTGGCTTCCAGCTTGTGATTATAATGGCGCGCTAAGAACGTTAGCATTCTATGCAGAGACATGGTGGCAAGAGCAACAGGAGAAGTCTAATTTTGTCAGGTTCATCACGAGCCTTTCTGTATTACAACGATATGAGAATGGGAAACTGGCTATTCTTTTATTCCTCTAGTGTTGTTGTTTTCTGGACTTAAACCTCTGTGGTGCCATGGTTCTCTTGCTAATTCAAGTTATGCTATAACTACGCGCTTCTTTGTCTAGTATACGTTCTGAGCCTGGCAGATGAAGGGGTAGTATGAGTAATACTGCAAATAAGTAAAAGAATGTACATTTAGCCTGGTATGAAGTCCGGCTCTTAAAACAAGCAAGACACCAGAAATGTGAAGAATGTGGCGAGAGGATCTCTTCTCATGGATTCGAAGACTGATTCAACCTGTTACACTCAATTTGCAGCACACGGAAGTGGGTAGTATTGGCACAAAGAAGTTTGATACTGTTGAGATGTACCAATGAAACTCAAGTGTTCGGGAATGCTAAGCATCGTTGTCTTCGCGCATGATGCATTAAACGAGCCAGTCTATTCGCTATTCAGGCAAACAGCGTGGGTCCTCAACCAAGATACAATTCATCTGTGAAAAAAGGTGACCGTTTCGAGGAATTCTAAGCAGAATTTATCACAAGAAGAGACTTCTCCTGTTCAACAAAAGCGCTCAATTCCCTATATTCATAACCCTTATTTTCAACTGCAAAACAAATACCCCACACTCAAAGTTCCTCCTCGTCACTCTTGAATGGGTCGAGTTCGGGGAAGTCGCCCACCTCGACTTTATTAGGCCGAACAAAACTGCCATGTCCGGGTTTCGCCTGGAAAAATCTATGTTCACCGATCAGGCCGTCGTTTTTGCCTGCGGGTTCGTCAAACTCAATGCCTATCCAAGGAGCCTTTCCTTCATCTAGGAGGTTGATCTTGCCCACAAATTTAACAACTCCCCGGCGCTCGCCCTCAATGTTGATAATACGGCATCTGTTTCTTACGGTGATACCATTTGCAGAGGCCTCATTCTTTTGGTGAACTGCCTGTTGCGCCTCCTGAAATTGGGGGTCGTATCTGCCCAACTTCTGATCCTTTTTCCACTGGAGCACCGAATCTTTTCTGCGGGCGTACTCCTCTTCAGAAAGCTGGAATCCCGGCTCGGAGTTCTCGTCAAAAAGCTGCGAAAGTTTCGAGTCAGGGTCCGTATCTTCAACATGGATCCGGCTATAAGGCACGATTGCAAACTGATCAAGAAGCGTGTCCTCGTCATTTGTACCCTGCAAAGTTGTGAACTCGTTGCTATTTCTATCTGGATAGTACTGGAGCTCCTGGAACTTTGCATTAATACCCGTAGTTTGTTCAAGTCTCTTTTTGAGGTATGCGAGCGTCCATCCTGGCGAGACCCTGCGTTCTGAGGAGGTCAAATCAGAGGTGAAAAACACGGGATAGTCCATTTCTAAGGTTGTGAAATACTTCTGTGAAAGAATCACAAATGATTGTGGCGCAGTTGGAGAGAGGGAGACGTGTTTCCAAGATTTCTCAGGGTTCTAGGTGCAATTTGAAATGCCACCAGATTTTCACTATCACTCATGCCAAGGCTCGCACAGTTTAGGCCTGCCCAGAAACTAGGACCAACTCAATATGTTGGAGACAACGAGGCGAAAACATCACAATTTGAGGTGAGACATGCAAAAAGTACAAACTTCGCAAATTTTGACTCTAAGTTTAATATAGTATCCCTCAAATCTTTAAGAGACGTGTCCTCTTCCAAGTTTGCAGGGATCTTTTACGTTTAATTGATTCTCGGGGCCACCAAGCCAAAACTCTTTTCGCAGTACCGGCCCAAGCGTGCACCTGGTGCCGGACATGAAGGAAAACGAGCAGTGACATTTAGACCTTCTAAGATAAACAGCTCCAGCAGGAAACCATATACAAAATGGAAAACGTATGTTCTTCAAATTAGCAGGATACAGCTATACACTCTCTCGTCTATTCCTAGTCACACCACTTCTGGAATATGTACTAACACCATGCAGAGACCCCGCCACACCCAGAAGAGGAACGACAAGAACTTCGACAGAAGGAACGATAGAAACGGCAAGAACGATAGAAATGACAGGCGATCGGGTGGTAACAAGCAGGATAGGCCCAAGAGAGAAGCCATCTTGGACTTGCAGAAGTACTACGGCCAGAAGGTGCAGGCGAAGTTCATCGGAGGCCGCTCCGTGGTTGGCGTCTTAAAAGGATTCGACCAGTTGATGAACTTGGTCTTGGAAGATGTGGTGGAGACTCTCAGGGACCCCGAGGATGAATCTATATTGACCGAGCAGACGAGGCTGTTGGGCACGGTGGTCGCGAGGGGTCCTCAGTTGTTGACGCTTGCACCTTTGAACGGCACGGAGATGATCAGCAATCCATTTGCTGCTGCCGCTCAGGAATAAACTCAAAATATATAATAATGAAACAATAGTGGTTGTAGAATCTGGGACGTTGAAATCGAGTGAGCAGTATTGAAGGCTCTTGTGTTCGTAGAATTATGAAGTCACTCAGATAGAGCTCCATTGAAACCAAGCTAGGATATGACATGGCGAGTCAAAAGTTATTCTTTGAAATGTTTGAAAGGGAAGTAAGTAAGAAATTCTTGTCGATAATTTAGAAAAGATTCGGGTGTAGAGAAGTTTGCACCGCAACTATCACCATGGAGGCCATTGTCATATGCTTTATTAAGTGGAAACAAACATTCAAAAGTATTCAATTATGAAAGACCGACTTCTCTCATTAATAATTTCATCAATCAGATTAGTTAAAACCAAATTAAGCTACTTTGAAGTAGACCCCGTCTAAGTACGTACTTGTTGTCTACAGGATTTGCATCCATTCAATAATCACCGGCTGTGGAAAAAACGAAATCAACTATTCAATTAACGAAAGACATATCGTACTTAGCCATAAATACGAAGGAGACCAAACGGCTCAAATTAACAAGGCGATGACACCGGCAACACCGGCAACACCCACGGCAGCCTTTGCCGCACCAGCCTCAATACTAACAGACGCGGAAGTGGTTAGTGTGGTTGGAACAATGCACTTTCCCGAAACAGTCACCGTCGTGTGGTCGGTGATAGTAAGAGTAGTTGGAGTACACTGGAAGTTGTCGCACGTGGTGATGGTGATTTCGGTGGACTCGGGGCAGAAGGTTGTGTAGTCCGTCACGGTCACGTGGGTGGTGATGGTGCTGTTGCACGAGGTCATCACGTAATGGTGGCCGGCAGAAACAGCCGAGATGGAAGCGAGGGCAGCTAAAGCGAAAGTAATGATCTGCATTGCGGGTCTTATAATGATTCTGAGAGGTTGATGAGAATAGTGAACAAAAGAGACAGACACGGGCCTATCGCCATTATATAGCCATTTTCCTACGCGAGATGACCATTTTCTAAGTGTTAACAAACCCGCCCAGTATTATTTTCTACCTCTGATCCGGCCCGATTACATCTGGATTGGGAAGTGAGCAGTGGGCTGACGTGGGGTAAGCCCCCACTGTGTTTGACAGGTACAAAGGAAACGCGTTGTGCGTATAGACTCACGAGAGGCTTGCAACACGCTTAGCGAAATGAGTGCAGGCATGTGAGTACTGGAAGGGGAGTGCCACCTCACGTGAAATACATCGTGTGTATTTTTGGCCTCAGTTTGAGGAAAAAATGTTTCCGAGAACAGATTGCGTGTGAAACTGAATTGAATTATGCCTCCTTTTTCGTACTAGAACGGTAGAATCAGTTTTACCTTTATTTCCGGTGTGCTCATGGCGCACTCAGGCCATCGCCCGTCTTGCATATGCATACACGGAAAAATCTCGTGACTCTGATCGCTTCCTTATCTCGATTCTGAGCATCACACAATAAATCAGTCAAACCAGGGAGATAGTGAAAATGGCCACCGAAAACAATAACGTCGTCTTGTTGCCTCAGACCAACCAGCTCATTGGCTTGTACTCGATCATCAGAGACAAGTCGACCAAGAGAGGGGACTTCGTGTTTTACTCCGACAGAATCATCAGACTTTTGGTCGAGGAGGGCTTGAACCAGTTGCCTGTCGAGAAAGCCACCATCAAATGCCACGGCGACAGAGCCTACGAGGGTGCTCGTTTCCAGGGTAAAATTTGCGGTGTGTCTATTGTCCGTGCCGGTGAGTCCATGGAGGCCGGCTTGAGAGATTGCTGCAGATCCGTCAAGATTGGTAAGATCTTGATTCAAAGAGACGAGGAGACCGCCTTGCCCAAGTTGTTTTACGAGAAATTGCCTGGAGACATTAGCCAAAGATATGTATTCTTGTTGGACCCAATGTTGGCCACGGGTGGCAGTGCCATGATGGCAGTGGAGGTCTTGCTTTCCAGAGGTGTCAAGGCCGAGCGCATTCTTTTCTTGAATTTGTTGGCTGCCCCAGAAGGTATCCAGGCGTTCCATGAGAAGTACCCAGCGATCAAGATCATCACCGGTGGTATTGACGAGAAGTTGGATGAGGACAAGTACATTGTCCCTGGTTTGGGAGACTTTGGTGACAGATACTACTGTATCTAATTGTGCACGGTCAAAAAGTTTAGTTCAAGTGAGAGCTTTCCATCCCAAAATATGTTTATAAAAAATTTACATGCATTTACGATGCACCACATCTGGGTCCTCCTCGTACTCCTTCGCCGTGACCCACATCTTCTTGAATGTCGAAAGACCTGCCAAGATAGACCCGCCGATCCATGTGCTATATTTCCTTTCTGGAGGAGCGTAGATCTTGATTTTCATGCGCGAGTCCTTGGTTGTCTTCAATCGAGGTCCCCATATCGTATTCGTCAGTATGCTTTGCTGTTTCTTGAGTTCTGATATTAAGCGGTCGCCGAGGTTCCTGAGAAGCGTGGTGCCTCCAGACAAAATAATATTCTGATAGAGTTCAGGCCGTAAATCTAGATCAGTTTTTGAAATTGCAAGAGCCGTTAGCTCGTGTATACCTGGAGATTCACTCCCGATTAATTGCGGGTTGAAGAGAATCTCCGGGGCCCGGAACTGCTCGACTCCCAAGTTCAAGGAGTGCCCGTCAGGAAGTTTATAAGAGGTAAAGAGATCAGATCCCTCGTGGCTGATTCCGCCAGCTACTCCCGGCGATAAGTAGTGGGAGTATGGGACACCATGATACATCTTCTCGTCACGCAGAGGGTCTTTTGAAACGTAGCAGCACTTTTCCTTGATAATACGCGCGATGTCCATTTCTGAACTGGATTGTAGAGACACGCCCGACATTCTGCGGATGTTGAACGCGAGGTTTTCTGTGATATCGCGACCAGCAACGTCCATTCGTTTAATGGAAGGAGGCAAAGAGAACCCATCATAAACAGGAACAATGTGTGTCACGCCATCTCCACTATCTACCACCACACCCGTGGTGCGACCTGAAGCGTAAAGAGAGAGCACCGCCTGGATGGAAATATAAGCACAAGGAACATTGAATGTCTCAAACAAAACCTGACACATTTGGTCTCTATTTGCACGAGGATTCAAAGGCGCTTCAGTGATAAGTAGTGGGTGGTCTTCTGGTGCAGCCTTCAAGTGTCTCGAATATGTGTAGTGCCAGACGCGTTCCATGTCGTCCCAGTTGGTCACCACTCCGTGTTCCAAGGGGTATGAAAGACGTAGCAATCCACGATACTGCTGCGCAATGTCGCCTATGTAAGTATGTGTGTTGTTGTATTTGAGTGCGTTCTCTTCGATCGCAGATAACAGCGAGCCGGCCATGATCTTCTGATATTTGGGTCGTCCTACGAACGAAGGAGCGAAACTGCGGGGCTTTTCCTCGCCCGCAAACCCGGCCTTGATGTTTCCTGATCCATTGTCGATGACAATTGGCTGGTTGTAAAGCAGACCTTCCTCCATGGCGAACACGAGATATCGAGTGAAGAATGTGTGGTGTATGTTTCTATGTATTGAAATGTGTTGCAAGAGCTGCGGGACTCTGGATCCACCCGCATGAGCCTGCAGCTGAGAACAGGGTGGTGAGAAAGTGGCCGCAAAAAAAGAGGGGAATGATGCGTGATGCTTGAGGAAACAAAAAATAAGGAGGTTTCCTTAGGAAAAGTCGCGAATTCTTATTATCATGATAATTCATTCTATTTTAATTTATTTGAGAAACGAGGTTTTATTCTTCGCAACATCGTCACTGACATCGCGTACTGGGTGGTTTCCCAGATTGGATGTTTACAGCAGCGCGCTCGCTACTTATGCAAACAATAGCAGATCACAAAACGTACATATAGGCAATCTCACAATATTCAGTTCCCACTAAATCATTTCCTGAGACAGTCCCAATCTCTCGACACAGACAAGATAATCATAGAACAATCCACCGGCTTTTATCTGAAGTTTCAAAGCTCATAGACACATTCCAACGATACTGCCACTATAGCACGTCGCATATTCACCCAGACACTATAACAAAAATCACAAACGATGTCATTACTTTCTCTCTCGAACGAGCAAAAATCACAAGTCCGCAATGCATTCACGTTGATAGATAGTGAGTCAAAAGATGGAAAAATCACAATGTCAGACTTGGCAAACATACATAAGACGCTAGGGCTCGGAGTACCTTCCGAAGCAGTGATGAAAACCATGTTGGGCGGCGACGAACTCTCTTTTGCACAGTTTTCGCAGACCATGGCAGGCGAGTTGGCGAAATTCGACGACAGGACTACTCTTTTTAATGCTCTCCGAGTGTTTGCCACAGGCGAGAACAAAAACAATCTACTCATAGACCTAGACGAGTTGAAGGAGGCATGTTGTTCCGTTCAGCTAGGCGAGATTGGCTCCGGTGACCATCGTCTTTCGCGAGCGTCTTTCGATAGTCTTGTAGAAGGTTTCGTGCGTGAGCAGATGGACGGAAAAAAGATATTCAATGCTCTGAACTGGATTAGTGCCTACATTGAGTAAGGTGCGAGAGGTTCAAAAAATAGCCAGACAATCTACCAGTACAGTACGTTCTTGTTCAAAAAAAACCACCTACATATCATTCACCATGTACAATGTGTATTACTTCATATGATTTTATTCGTTTCTAGTGTTTCTTCTCCGTTGTCTCAGTGCTCGATAATCAACTCGTCGCAGCCCCAGTCCTCGTAAGAACCGTCGGGCAAGTACCGTCTGAGCACCAAAGGGATCTTTCTCTGGGACAACTCCTTCATGGCGATCTGCAAAGGATCCGTCTCACCCTCGATGTCGACCAAAACAGGCGCGTTCAACGAGATCTGCAAGGCACGAGTACCGAGCACTCTGGCACGCTCGTATTTCGTCATGTACGGCGTCGTGGTACGCTCTTCACGAGGAATCGCCAATGCCTTGGCGCTCCGTACACGCATTTGTGCATCTGTTTCACTGTAGCCGCCGTTGATGATGGTCCTGCCGTCCTCGGCTCTCATTTGCGCATCTCCATCATTCTGTTGAGTACCAGCGGGCTCGGGGTCGGCGAACTCGTCGTCGGAAAAGTGGTCCGGAGCATCAAAGTCCTCGAAGTTCTCGTGTCCCTCGTTGTATGGTTCCTCGACGTCCGACATGGTGTGTGTGTTTTTCCGTGGGGATGTTTATTTGGAATACGCTCGTATTGAAGATTTCTGACTTGATGGATGTGAGTGATGATCGACTGTGTGCAGGGCAAATCGAATTGACCATCGCTTCCTTGAAAACAGATATAATCTGGGGCTACTAGAATTTTAAAATATGATTAGACTTTGGGCTGATACTAAGATAAATATAGATCACTTTTTTCAGTAGCATCATTCCATGGGACACAGGCCCCGTGGTCTACGCTGCGGAGAGTAATGCTCACGCTTTCAGAGCGCCCGCATGCCGCGAAATCTAGATCGTTTTTATTACTTCATGCTTAATGTATAGGTAAAGCCGTCATGAGCCGGTAGCTTCGGTGGGGGGAGTTGGGGTGTATGCGGGGGTGAGACGTGCCATTTACAACTCGTCGGCGTATGGCAACACATCGGTGTTTCCAACGGCAACGTAGTTGAACGCGCCCAACTTGGCGTTCTTGGCGCTGTCGGCGGAAACGGCGTTGTCGTGTGGGAACTCGAAGGACTCTTGCAAGGCAACAGACAACTGGGCGGCCTTGGTGGCGCTGGACAAGTCGCTGGCGGAGAGCGAAGACACGGCCTGCTTGGCGGCCTTGATGCCCTCGGCGACAAGCTTACCGTCGGCGCCTTGGACAGACACGACGAACAAACCGGCGTCCTGGTACTTGTACAATCTGGAGTCGGCGCCGGGGATCTTGCTCAAAGGAGAGGCAGCACCAGGCAACACGGAGGTTCCGACGGCGGCGGACAAGACCTCGTACTTGGCGAAGTCCTTGGTGGCCACGGGCACGGCGATGGCCGCGTAGGAGGGGCCGCTGGCGGCGATTCTCGTCTCGACACCGGTGTATGTCTTGACGGCAGGAGCAGAAGAAGCGCCCGAAGCCAACTCGGAGAACGCGGACTCGGCCACAAAGCCGGCCAAGTCGGCCTCGTTGACGCCCAGGGCCACGAGATGCACGTTGCCGGCGGTGTATGTCTCGGCGGCAAACTGGGTCACGTCGTCCAAGGACACTTTCTGTGCGTCGGTGTAGTACAAAGGCTGGCCCAAGCCCTTTCTGAAGGAGAGCGCGTGCAAGGCCTCGAGCGCCACAAACGCGTTGTCGGCATGGGCGGCGGCCAGCTCGGCGCGCGCAACGGGCAATACGGTCTCGGTGAACTCGTGTGGTCTGAAGGATGGCTTGGCCAACACATTGGCGAGCGCATCGACGTAGTATGGCAAGTCCTGCTTCAAGAAGGTGGCGGACAACACCACGGCGTCTCTGGTGACCTGGGAGGAGAACTTTCCACCAAGCAACTCGGACTCTCTGGCGAATCTCAACGCGGACTTGGTCTCGGTATTGAGGAAGCCGAACTTGGACAAGAGGTGGGCACAACCGGCCTTACCGGTCTTGGAGCCGGCGTTGCTGACGACTGCAGAGAGCGTCGACAAGGACCCGGCGGCGTCTCTCGAAACCAACTTCACTGGGGCAGTGCTGTATGCACGGGCAGAGACACGGGACAACATGTTGTGTTTTTTGGTTGTGGCTAGAGTGGGGTTCACCTGTAGAGGGCTCGTTTGAGGAATTGTCTTTTTTCCATGAGTCCGGTGAGAGCCTAACGCGAAAAATGGTGCCGGTGATTGGCTGCGGGTCACGTGAGCATATCGCTTTCAGTTTGCAGTTTAGGTGCACGTTTGCAACAATGTCGCAGCCATAGGCCAGGGGGATTTTGAAGCTTAGATGGATGGCCGAAGAATGAGAAGATATTGAGAGATGCTAAGCTTTGAAGACTTACAAGACCCTTCCGCTCCTCCTTACACTTTTTGTCATGGGAGATTGTCAATTCAACTCGAACCGCTGGTTTTCTTGCCGTTGAAGAGGTCTTCCCTATTCCTTTGCAAGAACTTTTCAACAGGACGCTTGAAAGTATTATTTGCCTTACGGTCGATCCAGATGCAAAATGTGAAGTTGGCGGTGCACCAATCGTCAAGAAAAAATGGGGGACTTACCGAGCTTCAAACTGTTGTTTGGACAGCCTGTAGAGCACCAAGAAGTCCCGCAAGCATGTCGAATTTCTCGTGTCTTCTTCACATGCTCTCTCAACCAAGTATGAAAGCAGGCCTTCCACAAACATACTCCGAAGAAAGTCGTAGTTCTCACATGAAATCAGTAATGAGCGGATGTCGGGCCGATGTTTTGGGACATTCTTATAGTATGCACTCAACGAAGGTTTCGTATTTACGGAGTAGATACGGGCCCTCGCTTAAGATATCTTGCAAGAACTCAAAACGTCCCACCTTCTCCATGCTTGTTTTTTTCCTACACGCGCATGTACGGAATTAGTGCTGGCTTCCAGAATATTTGCAAGCGGCGTAAGTGTGTTCCCAGAGAGTCATTCCAGTCTCTCAATAGGTTTGGAGCATAGATCGGGAAAGACGCCAGTTGCGCCAGTTGTCATTCTCGTCAAACCGTGTATCCTCAGACTTGAACACCCAATTAAAAGAATGGCTAGTTAAGTTTAACTATCTTTGGGGCCGCACGTACGAAGATGTTGTGGAGAATTTCAGTTGGTATATCCAAATTAGTTTATTGATGGGCGATGGGCTAGATCTTACATGGGAACGAAGGGAATTTCGTTGGAGTTTAAGACAGGCTAATTTAAACCATTCTGATGATTTGCTACGGCGCCTCTCCCATTTTTTGTGTCTTGTCTTTGGCATTTGAGGTGCATTCCTCTGGCGCTTTTTCTTTATTTTTAGTTCTTCCCTTCTCATCCTTCCGGAGATTGAAGTTTGTTGAGACATAGGATGATGATTCAGGAAAGGTGTTCAGGCATTCTCAATTGGGTGTGCGTTCTTTAATTGTAGCCTATCTTTTTAGCCAGAATGGAAGATGTTTGTTTTGGTGTATATAGTGAAAGAGGTATCAAAAAACCTGCTGCAAAGATCAGACGCGTATGCATGTCGCGTAAATTGGAAAACTATCTTTATTGAGGACATCGTTAATCAGGAAGTTCAGTACACAGAGAAGATATGAACAAATACCATAGCGAGAATTTGAAAGCAGAGAAGACAAGTAGGTTGATTGACCAAACCTGAAACTGATATCGAATTGATCATAGTTCTGCAGGAATCCAACATAAATTTTCTACTTCGAAATTGGCCCTGAAACCTAGATGTATGCATCGTGAGTTGAGCTTGAGGAAAAGTAAGGCCCTCTAATTGTAGCCTATATTTTTTTTATCACGAGGCAAGATAGCTTGATTATCGAGTTAGCCACTCTACATGAAATGAAATGAAATGAAATGAAGGAAGAAATTTTTGCCATTTAATTAACCCGAAATGCATGGTCTCCCATATTAAGCTAGAATCCAACCAGTTGAAACATTGTGATAGCTTCATGACTCCGAGAAGGGACCTTCATTTGTTACTTAGATTGAGCACATTTTCCCTTTTAGATCTGCGACAACCTGAGCTTCTTGACATTCTGGATGTTGTGCGTCTCGATGTACTCAAAGGTCAACCTGCCCCAAATAAGATCCAAGAAAAGCAATACGTGTATCACTCCCCATGCCAAACTCATACTGTAGAAGAAGTTACTGTTTCCGTTTCCCAAGACGATCCAGCAGTAGTAAAAGATAGGGGACAAAAGCAAAAGAGTTATGAGCATGAGAGTCGTGATAAACAAGAATTTCGCGTGTTGGATCACGGTGTTTTTGAAGATGGGTAAGAATGAGAGGGAAAAGCCGAGATCGCCAACAATTGGGTATGATTTCGAGAACGACACCCAAAGGAAACAAAGAAGGAAAGCGAAGAGCGAGTCGCCTGCTTTTTTGTCGTTCGCGTACTCGAAGAATCTGAGTGTGAAGGGGATCACAAACACAAAGTTGTACAAGTTGAAGATGCCCTTGTATAACAACGAGAAGAACTCAAACATCTCGGTGAAGATATACCACCAGAGCCCCAAATTTGGCGTGATCTTCTCGAACAGAATGACCGACAAGTAACACAGTTTGAGAAAGTCTGTCAGAGGAGAAAGAGCGAACGAGATGAGAAGCAAGCTTGTCACGGAAAAAAAGAAGATGCCCGCCGTCTTTGCGATCTGATTTTCCCAGTTCCGCACAGGGGCAACAGCGTATGCTAACGCTGCATATGGTGCAATTAAGTAGACAGAATTGAACGACAAGTACGATGCAACGCCAAGCGCAATGGCGCCCCTATAGATATTTCTGTCGATGACAGCCTGGACAATCAGTTCTACCACTAAAAAGTAGGTGAAAACTGCAGTCGAATGTGCCCAATTGGTCAAGACTAGCAACGGGTTGAAGAGATAGAAAGCAGCCACCAAGCTGGAACTCACTCCAACAATACTTTTCCCCAATCTCTTCGAGTGACTCTCATTGTACCACGTGTTCAATTGGGTGAGTTTGTACGCGATTCCAACGTCTACTAATGTATAGAGAACTGAAAAGAGGAACTCGTTATACGGCAGCGGAGCAGCGTCGTGAATGATCTTCATGATCGACACAAACAACGGCGGGTGGTGTACAATGGCGCCGTCGTAAACATCGATGCCGTTGTCCAAGTAGTAAAACGCCTCCCTGAGTGAACGGATCGAGTCTATAGGTGTAGACACCTCAGCAGTGGCAGCTAGCACGTCGGTGATCTGGGGGAATAATGTGGGCAACACAAGCCGGATGGCGGCGCCTGTGATGAGCACGACCGGTAGCGACATGACGGAGATGATATGTGTTTTTGTGTGTTTTGCGCTGGAGTTTATGTGGCTATATTGTTTTTTAAATGGGCCAGAAATATGTATCGAGCTGATTTTCGTGCGGTCTGGGACTGAGGTGTCGTGTTTAGGGCCACGCGCGTGGGCCAGGGCCAAAAGTGGACCTGCTTTAGGGCCAAAGAGGTCAAGATTCCGCCGCGAAATCTGACAATGCATCAAGCCTCAGAACTTCTTCTTTAAACCAGTGTCTTTCTTTCGTGCACATTGCAAACCAGCGGAAACAACAGCCAATTTACTAAGGTCTCAAAATACATTCAAAGATACCTCGCTATTACCGGGTACCAGTAACAGTTTTGCTAAATATTCCCAGATCCTGCCACAACTATGTCTTCGGTATGTACCTTTCATCCAGTCACTTCGGATCTCTGAATTTTATACTAACAAACCCAGTTTCAACCCGTGAACCCAAAGCCGTTCTTAAAAACACTTCTAAACAAACCCGTGGTGGTCAGATTGAAGTGGAACAAGTTGGAGTATAGAGGTACACTTGTGGCCATCGATAACTACATGAACCTACAGTTGGAGGATACTTTTGAAGTAGTAAAGCAGCAGGCCCCTCATAATTCGGAAAATGCCGAAGACGGCGAGGCTGCTGAAAAGACCGAGGCCGGAGACAAGATCGGGGATATCTTCATCAGATGTAATAACGTGCTCTTTGTGAGAGAAAACACCAGCGCAGCTTAAATATGTGTGTTTTACACACATAGCTAAGAGCGCTGGTGAGCACGTCAATTCGAGCCAAACACGCACGTGTGCTTCTTCAATCACGGTCATATCCAAGACTCTTAAAAGGCTTAGGTTCAATTCCATTGTCAATGTTCAATATCAATAATAGCGGAGAATAGTCAGCAGCTGGCACTCAGAACAGAATCCTGATTGTACATGACGTTCCATGACTATATTTCTCATGTATTTGAAAACTCAAGCCTTCGAGAACTTGTTAATTCAGGAGTGTGCTGTTGTAATGTGCTTCCTAGATGTGCTACTCAGATCATGCATCATGGTGCGGCACGTAACACATAGATTCACAACTTACATTTCAATGCGAAAGATAGAACAATAATGCGAGGTTCTTAGTGTTCGGGAAATATCCTTATATACTTATGCACAAAATTAGTTCGAATATTCCAAGATAAATTTTACTTTAATCAAAAAAATTCCTTCAGGCCTTTTCTTCACTCATATGTTGCTTGGCCCTGCGCACACGCGTTCTCCACCACGCTGGAAACAGTGCGCATGACGCCAAGATAAAGATAGATGTTAAAAACGTTATCAAATCTTCAAGGAATACTCCAATCATGGAACCAGCGCCGTATGGAGGGTTCATGACCCGCACGATTGATGTGGAAAACCAACAAAAAGA
The DNA here is from genome assembly GCA_030565705.1 of Metschnikowia baotianmanensis. Taxonomy (NCBI): domain Eukaryota; kingdom Fungi; phylum Ascomycota; class Pichiomycetes; order Serinales; family Metschnikowiaceae; genus Metschnikowia; species Metschnikowia baotianmanensis. The sequence goes on along the minus strand of JAJMCI010000183.1, from coordinate 6,666 downwards.
GTTACTCCTGCGCCAGGAGGTCGAGGTCGAGGTTGCAGGTAATACCGAAACGTTGCGTCCAAACGCTGTTCATGTAAGAGGAGTGGACAATCTTTCAACCAGCCAAATCGAGGCGTTTGTGGATTTGTACCTCAATGTCAACTCCGAGGGGCCAGAATACCTTAAAAGAGAGGACCCCGTGTGGTTCCGCGTCCAGTGGATCGACGACTCCAACGCCAACATCATATTCAATACCCATGACCACGCGCTACAGGCATTACAGCAAATAAGCGAACAGTGGCCCAACGTAGAGAACATTATAGAGGAAGAAGGTGAAAACACTCCTGTCTTCTCGCCGGAGTACTTGGCTGCGTTGGTCGAGGAACGCCAGGCGAAGCTGTATGGGGCATCTATTCCATATCATAAGCACCAGAAACAGCTCAAAGAACAGGCCATGGGACAGGACTTGTTTCTGGAGAAAAAGGCAGAGATTGAAGAGCAAAAGCAGAAAGAAATGGACGAGGATGGAAGTTCTGTCATTCTATACATCCGCCAGGCATTGCAGTCTGACAGAAAGGTTAAAAACGCCGCGGCGTATTCTAGATACTATTTACTTCATGGAGAACCTGACCGCACCAAGCCCCGTCAATCAAGACGCGATGCAAATGCGGAAAGTGAACGTGGCATGTACGCGAGAGACGAGGATGACGGCGAGGACTTGTTTGCTGCAAAAATCGTGTCAACTACAGAGAAAAGGAGAGCAGCGGAGGTGGAGGAGGACTTGTTCTCTCTGAGGATGAGAGAAAGGTCTCCTGGAAGACGTTAGCATTACGTAGCTAAAAATAACATAGAGACGCAACAAACACATGATAGATATCTGCATACGTAGAGTTTCTAAATGTTGTTCTATTTCTATGCCCCACACCACACTCCGAAAGTTGTGCCAGATGTCTCCTATCAAGAGCATCTCCACGGTCTAAGCAATCTCTCAATCTCTCAATCTCTCAATCTCTCAATCTCTCAATCTCTCAATCTCTCAATCTTCCAATGCTTATTTTCTAATTTCCCTCCTGCCCGAAGTCGTTGGTGAAGCTAACGTGGTTCTCGATATCGTGTGCATTGACTGTAGGACGGTTACTCTTAATGGCCTTGATGAAATCTTTCACAGTGAGCTCGGGCTCCTGGAGCTCGTCGGTGCCGATATCGAGCCAGCTCATTTCCGTGGCACCGTCGTCGCCGGGCGAGCACGGCGTGAGTTTTTCTGCGTTCTCGCCCACTATTTTGAAGTGGGTCGCCTGCTGGATCTTCCGGATCGGCTGCATCAACGCGTCACGCACCACCACGGCAATGTCGTGGCCAGAGTACCCGTCGGTCATGTCTGCAAGCACCTTCAAGTCCTGCTGAGAGCACTCGCATGGCACATCGCCAATGTTCAACTCGAACATCCGCATCCGAGCTTCTGCGTCAGGTAATGCAATGTAGATTCTTCTTTCGAACCGTCGACGTACCGCGGCGTCCAACTGCCACGGAATGTTGGTGGCGCCTAGAACTAAGACACCATTGGAGTCGTTTCCCACGCCGTTCATCTGCACCAAGAGCTCTGTTTTGATTCTTCTGGAAGCCTCAGATTCACCCTCGCCACGAGGACCACATAGAGCGTCCACCTCGTCAATGAAGATGATCGCAGGCTTGTTTTCACGCGCCATGGTGAACAACTGCTTGACCAATCTCTCAGACTCACCCATCCATTTCGAGACTAGGTCCGACAGGGAGACAGAAAAAAACGTCAGGTTGGCCTCTGTAGCCACGGCTTTCGCGAGGAATGATTTTCCTGTCCCCGGAGGGCCATATAAGAGGATTCCTGATGTCGGTTTACGATTTCCCGTGAACAACTGGGGAAACTTCACTGGGAGAATGACTGCTTCTTTCAATGCATCCTTTGCGGTCTCCAAACCGGCGATATCGCTCCATTTCACGTTGGGTTTCTCCAGCAAAATTGCACCTGCTAAAGCGCCTCGAAGCTTCTTTGTGTCGGCATCATCGTCCTCGGACCCCTCGTCGCCTTGTTTTTTAGCTTTCGTAGATCCAGAGGCAGACAGCTCGCCCAGGTTCCCCTTAGCTTGCTGCTTCTCCAAGTGCTCCTTCAACTGCTCTGCACGTGTTAAATATTCAGTAAATTTCGACTTGATCAAATCCTTGGATTTCTGGTTCTTCTCGTACTTTAACGCGAGCATAAGGTAGTCCAAGCCGTTGTAGTAGAGCTTGTATGCCTCCTCGTACCGCGTGGCGGTGTCGGCCTCGATGGCCTTTTGCACGAGGTCAATGCCTTTATTGAGAAAGTCGGATGCTCCAGACATAATATTTATAATGCTATTGTATCAATGGATAAGAAAGAATGTGGATGTTTTGTGTGCTAGCTCTTTTAGATGGTGATGTATGACGTTTCTTTTCGTGATTCAGGTTGACCAGATAACGCTATGGGAGACTAGATAGTGCGAAGTGCGGAGTGGTGGTAGCACGACCGGCGAACTGTGAGAACTGGGTCAGACCAAATTTAAATTGTTCGAATAAAGAGCCGCATTGTGTGTGTATTGATAAATCTGCAAAGTAAAAACTAGCCAGGAAAAATCGGAAAATCAAGCAAGAATGATGAGGAATGACACCTCTAAAATTTACCTCTTTGTTATGTTTTACATCAATGTATTTCTTAAAAAAATAACTTTGATGTACCTAGAGAGGGCGGTTCAGAAATGAATCCAGTCAATCTGTCTCATTTCTAGGAAGCCCAGTCTTTGGGCTCGCACCTGCGTGGGGGTTCCTATTTTACAATTGGGAGAAAACAAAAAATGTCATACCACAAGGTGCGCATCGACGCCTACTAATTCCTCACAAATCCCCAACATGCTTCATGAATCACACCAGCGATTAGCCACTGAAGCTAGTGTGTGCATGCAGAGTTCTGATTCATGAATGAGAGTCATGTTCAAGTTGTGGTAAATCTTCGAATTTTTACTTCTTCGGATTAAGGTTTCGTAAGACGTGGTGTGGCTTATGAACACTGACGAAGTGCATAAAGCACATGCGTTGTGACTCAGAAAGAAAACTAAAAAAAAAAAGGGAATTTGTAACCAACAGTCCATCAGGCTTGAGGTTCAATCTGTTTATATTCTCTTTATGATTTCCGAATTTACGTTCTAATACTTAAGATTGAAGTATACGAATTTTGATCATGTTTGAAGTTGCCTTGTCTTATCTTTATTTCGGGCCTCTCGCTCTAGCGGATTTTGCGCGAAATACCAAATGCGGAGCTCAGATGGGCCTAGTTCCGCGGAAAAGGTATGAGCAATCATTTTTTATATAACGTGTTGAATTCACTCCTTGATTGGGAGAAAGTTAGACCCAAGTGTTATTGAGATCGAGATTCTTTATCATTTCTTCATTGCCTCCCTGTCTCTCTATTTGTAATTCATTCTTTTCCCCTTTAATTCCTCTCTTTTATTCCTCTCTTTTATGTGCAAATGTGGCTCGATTTGAGCCCTGGGTTTGCTTTCGGCATTCCCCACCCAATATGCCTGATTAGGGTCTTTGATCGATGCCCGCTTAAACATGTCGTGTGCTGAGTCCTATTTGTTTCGAGGAAATGCGCGGGAAATCGATTTAAAATGACCAGGACTTTCTGACTCATTTTCTCAGAAGTGCATATTTCAGATTCTGGATCCCACCTATTTCGTGTACTTGCCGGAACCGCTCAAATACTCTACGAAACCCTGCTCTTTCCCGCACTTATCTTTCTTTCCAAAGTTAGCCGGGTTACGACAAAAGAAGCCCCCGATAGAACAGCGTTTTCATTTACCCAGGAGAATATCCGGCCTTCGAAATCAATCAAATTCTGATTTTAGTCCATGGCTGTTCTGGAACACACCAGCGGGTCAGAAGAACTGCTAAAATCGGAAGCGTATACTCCTCAGATTCTCGATGAGCAGACTGAACTTCAACTGGTGGTATCCAGAACATCCAGTAAGTCACTGCGGCTGACAAGAAACGCGTCTCAAGCTTTAGAGCTTAATAAGATTGTTCTGGGAATCCGAGATGACCTTGATCTCGACTCGGAGCAGTATAAATCGTACCATAATAACATGGAGCCCGAGGCCGTCTTGGCGAGGCAACTCACTGCTTTGACGGACGGAAAAGGAGAGACTTTTGATGGACAATCAGAAAGGAATAGCATAGAAGAAAAAGAAGACGAAAGCGAGAAGTTTGACCACCCATTAGACGGCAAGTTTGCGTTCTGGCAGGCGTTTCTCGTCATGCTTATGCTGTTTCTGACGTGGGGAACTAATGCCGCGTTCGGTATATTCTTAAACTTTTATTTGACCTCGAATGCGTTCCCTGGAGCCTCCAAATATGACTTTGCGCTCATGGGCGGCATCTTGCTTTTTTTGGCCCAGTTCTTGGCGCCTTTCACTACTTTGGCAGTGCGTGTATTTGGCCAAGTTCCGGTGCTTGCGCTTGGAATTTGTATCCAGACTTTGGGCTACATGTTGGCCGCTGAATGCACTCTGCTCCGGCTGATATTCGTTTGCCAGGGTGTTCTCGTTGGCCTCTCGTTCTCCATGATTTTTATTCCAGGAACACTTGTGATTCCTACCTGGTTTGACAAATCGAAAGCTTTGGCCATGGGAATCGCGGTTTCAGGTGCGGGGTTGGGTGGATTGGTTTACAGTTTGACACTCAACGCTATCATTCAGAAAACAGGCGACCAGAAGTGGGCATTGAGAACGGCCGGCCTTATGAACTTGGCCATTGCGCTGTTCGCTGCGGTCTTCTTGAGAGCCAGAAACAAACAGAAGGTAGCATACAAAACGACATTCAAATGGGACTTTGTGAAAAACACCGCCAAAGTTGTTTTTGACTTCAAGATCTTTTTGCACTGGCCTACTTTGATCACGGGTATTTGGTTCGGCGTCGTTTTACTCGGATACGGTATCACCGTTTACTCTTTTGCAGCAGTTGCCACTTCGGTTGGATTGACACATACACAGAGCTCAAACATCCTAGCGGTTCTTAATGCGCTGCAGGTAGTGGGAAGACCTTTCATCGGCAGGATTGGCGACACTCTTGGACGTACAAATACCACAATTGTGGTCTGCATATACGTGGGAACTCTTATATTGGCATACTGGGTGAAAGCCACCAGTTATGTTGCCACGATAGTTCTTGCAGTTGTTCTTGGCGGAGCCATTGGAGTCGGCAGTTTAATGTCGCAGGCTTTAGTGCACGATGTTCTCGGCTTCCGTGGCATTGCTGAAAAAATCCCCGCCGCATGGGGAGGACTCAATATAATTGTGTCGTTTTTCATGCTTCCAGCGGAAGTGATTGCACTTAAATTACAGGTTGATGGTGTTGCAAAACCTTACCGTAACGCACAGATTTTCACGGGCTGCTGTTATTTTGCCGGAGCAGTTTTGATGCTCATTAATAGGCAATGGTTGATTTCCCAGACTTTCATTGTGAGACGGAAACAAGCCGAGAAGCAGTTGATCGAAATCTCTTCTCTGGACACTAATTCATTTTTGAGGAAAGGCAAAGATGCAGACCTCAATGAAAATGCATCCCTCGAAACGGTGGAAGACGAGCAGGTTCTTCAAGAGAGAATCAACAGGTATGACCAGCTCTTGAGAAGAAGCCCTCTCTGCTTCATTATCCGTATGTTCTACCCGATCAGAGTTTGAACTTACTCATTAAAATTAAGCGATTGTTGGCACAGAATAACGCTCGAACCAACCATTAAACAGCCACTCAACAACTAATATATACAAGGGTAGCTTCTACCGATAAATTGAGACAAATACATCGCATTGGAAAATTTGAATATCTCCTCGATTTTGGTCTAGCTGGCTGCAAAGAGCCAATTTCTATACCAGGATACCTAAATAGTTTCCAAGTTTGACGATAACTAGGTAAAGTTGCAAAATGTCAAGCGGGTTGGCATCAACCGTATCTACATCAAGAGCCAGTTGCAAAAAGAACAGAAATACGTAACCCAAAGTTCAGATTAATGACTTTATGAAAATATACAATATATGGTGAACCACTTTAACGGTTAGACTTGGCAACTCTCTCCAACTCGTCCTTCTTCTTGATGGCGTAAGAAGTAGAAGAACCCTTGGCAGCGTTGATCAATTCCTCAGCCAAGCACTCGGCAATGGTCTTGATGTTTCTGAAAGAGGCCTCTCTGGCACCGATGGTCAACAAGGAGACGGCGGTGTTGACTCTTCTCAAAGGAGAGACATCGACGGCCTGTCTTCTGACGGTACCGGAAGAACCGATTCTGGTGGAGTCTTCTCTGGCACCGGAGTTGACGACGGCGTCAACGACAACCTGCAATGGGTTTTGCTCGGTGAGGACAGAGATGATCTCGAGGGCGTGCTGGACGATTCTGACGGCCTTCAACTTCTTACCGTTGTTCTTACCGTTCATCATCAAGGAGTTGGTCAATCTCTCGATGATTGGGCACTGGGCCTTTCTGAATCTCTTGGAAGCGTATCTGCCGGCAGTGTGGGAGACGAAGACAGGAGATCTGATCTGGATGTAGTCAACCAAGGACACGTCCTTGACCTCGACATCGGCGAAAGACCACTTGTTGAACAACTTGATCTCCTGCTGGGCAGCCTGGACGTCGGCTGG
>JAJMCI010000182.1:0-31155 GCA_030565705.1 Metschnikowia baotianmanensis | reverse complement strand
CCTTGTCGTATAAGCGTCGATTGAGCGAGAAATGGAGTGCCACGAAGAGTTGCTCGTCTATTTCAGTAATGTAGTTGACCAAGTACGCAAGGAGTTGAACGACCCTGTACCGGACTTCCCGTAACCTGGACTCAATACCACGTAGAAGGTATCTGATCAAGTTATCAATGAAATCTGAAGAAATCCCTTCCTCCACCAGTTCGTCAGTATCATCTTCAGACAGGTAGCGTGGTGTTGGATTCTCAGATTCCTCTTTGGCTAAAGTGGCAACAAACAAAGAGCAAAATTTTGCGATACGATCCGCAGAGCTGACACCCTTCTTTTGCTTTAATATCTTTGAGACTAGTTTCGTGAATTGAAGATTAAACATCTCCTCGAGCCCGATCTCGACTGCCCTGGTTTGGGTCTTTCTCATTAGTATCACCAATTTTCTATGACCGGATAACGATAACTGCGCACCGGAGAAAATGTGGGCCATGGCGGTCTGGATCTCAGTGAGCGTGGAAAATTTTCCTATTTGCGATAGTGTTGGCTTACCGGAAACCATTGTTGTCATTATCAAAGTTGTCACACGGAGTGTTTCGTGTGTTTATTGTGGCACAGAGACGCGCAATAAATACAAACGGCAGGTATGCAGGTCAGGTGGCATAGCGCGTACACTTTTGTTGTGCGTTCGTCCCTAGGCGCTCACGCGAATAGATTGGCGTGCTTTCATTCTCCATTCTTGGGTTGAATTAATCTGACGAATGAAAACTGACGGAAAAGATTAAGTTTGAATTGATTGAACGACGTAGGAGCTGAACCATTTGACGGGGGCCTAGCTGATATGCATCAATTTGTGAATACTATCGTACTCATTTCAAAACGGTTGATGCCTTTTGTTTATTCTCTCACGTAAGAGCCATTCATTGGCGTAAACTTAAAAATGGATAGCAACGACAATGACAAAGATCACGAGATCAAAAACAGTCGATTGAGGTTTGGAGGTAAAAAAATGAGTGGTACGGGAATCGAACCCATGTCTAATGCTTGGAAGGCATTAATGCTAGCCATTACACCAACCACCCAATTTGCTCAATCGAACGTCTAGATTTTATATATTGATCTAAGCGAAGTGCTATGATAAAATCACCATTATGAAATTCTGGGTCCAGCTCCACAAATGTGAATGGTCCGTCGAGTCTATCATTCCGGACGCCCTGAGCAGAGAACTGGGGTTCCTCTTTCTGTTCTTAATGATAGACAATGGAAACGAGCGTTGGGGCGAAGTAAAATAGTGACCAGTTGATATGGTTTTCACATGCGGGTAATGTGACGAGGAGAGGCTAGGGCTTGGGAAAGCTCGATATGTTTCTTTAAAAAAAAAGCTGGAGTCTCTCAATACTCAGTACATTATCCAGACGTATTTATGGGGTTTTAGGATTAGTTGAGTAGGGGATGTTTTTTCCTGTAATACGAAATGTTTCTTCAAAAAAGAAAAAATGACGGCAGCGTCGCGATTTGAATGCATTTCATCACTTTAATCTCGGCTCTCATGTTCCGATACATGATACTGCTCACCCGAAAAGGGATTTCAAATGTAATCTTTGTCTTGAGGAGGTTATCACCTGATTGATACACGTCAATCCGCGCCCCTCCGGGGCTTGAGTTTACTGAACAAATACTGAAAAAGTATGGAGGCTGGGGCTCGGATCACAGCAAGATGTCCAGGGTAGATTACTGGCAAGAGACGAAAATTTATCGGGGGAGGGATACGTCAAACTGCTACCGGAACTTCTTGCAGAATGGACCCCACCAAGCCAAACGCTACGCTGCCCTCCTCTACGTGGGCGATATCTGCTACCCGCAATGTAAGTCAGAACCTTTTCTTTTCTTCTATAATTGTGCGAGAAGCTTGGTACCCCGCGAGGGGCTGCTTCATAAATGAATTAACGATATACGTCGCCAGGAATACCTAAAGCCGGACCCTGACGGCAAAATTGGTTTTCAAAGTCTTGATAATCTACCACCGTGGATATGCACGTTATCAAGCCTTTCCAATCCCAATTTTTGTTTGAGAATGACTGAAACAATGCCATTACCCCTGTCCACAAGATTGTATGATCCTGATGCTGCGCTCCGGTGTAGTCATCCTGACGGCTACACGAGAAGACACCTGGTTTCTGATGAAGAGTCTTTTCACACGCTTGCTAAAGACTACCTTTGTGAGGAAGATTTGAAGCTTTACCGAGGGCTCGACTAACTTATCGATTTGCCATTTTAGGTTTTTAGTCAATTGCATAGTTAAGCATCCGCCGACTGGTGTGACTGACAAAATATCGCAGCATAAAGGAGCCACATACTACTCTCAAACAGAACATCGAGACTGAATAAATCTTAGAGAAGTGTATAGTTCGACTCGTATGTCAGAAGCGTAATCAAAGGTGTCTACTTCTTTTATCAAAATTTCTATGAAATATACTTGTTAAGTATATCCTTTGTTTTGACCTCAGCCGCGCGCTCAGCTCGTACTTCAAGCGACGGGACGTCGAACGCACTAAACCAGATCCTAATTTCTCCTCTTCCCTACCTGATGAACAACCCAGCTGGTATGTGTATTCACACGAAATAATCGACCTTTAGTTATATTCTAACAGATGAAGAGCCCAAATATGTGGACGTCACCACGGAGCTCTTTGACGCAATAAAGCGCATGGAGCCAGGGAAGGTCGCAGTGACCCCGGACTTTGATATGTTGGAGGGTGCACGGGCATTAGAAATGGGAAATGTCAAGCTAGATACAGGTCTTCTAGAACTTAGCGAAGAAGAACTCAAGTTCGATACTAGCGAAGGCCAAACGCTTCTGGTAGTTGTGTCGACTATGAACAAGTTATACATTCTTTACATGACTTGGCTCTCGGGGCTGTCTCTTCTGGTAACGGTCCTCAGTTGTCGTTATATTCTAGACTTCCTCCAAACCTATAGTGAAACTGGCTTGCTAAGAAGAGCCAGTTTCGCCAACCCGCGCTTGCGTAAGTCTGACCACGAACCTGCTGCAGACGCAAACCATCAACTAGTCAACAAAGTTCTTCGCGCGTTTGTGATTGGCCTCTCCAAAGCGATAGGCTTCAATTTGAGTGTCGCAACAAGCGTTCTATACGATGAGGAGGATTTGATCACCAGGTCCATGAACGTTGACTTCTTGACCCAGGTCTCGCCCCAGATCGCTTGCGCTGAAATCGAAGAGGCAGAGCTTTGGCTTCACCAACAAAGCAAATTGAAAAGTGACAAGTCCTTTTCCATTGCGGTCAAGCAACTAAAGTTAATAAAGATGTTGGTACGCCTCGAAGATGTGTTGAGATTGGAAGTGCGCTTATTTGGGGAGACGGAGCCTTGGGGGTTATTTCACAAAGACACCTCCATGGAAATTATCCAATCTCTTAAGTCAGAGTCGTATGGCGAGTTTCCAAAACCTGCATTCTCTCGCCTCGTGCAAGTTGACTGCGATAACAAACACCTTCCTTCGAAGAATGTTGAGATTGGCCAAGATAATGCCTACGATGGTATAGCCGACTTAATCCACACTGTCGATAGCGTGATTCGCAATTTTACACTTATCAAAAACGTGTCACAACTTCAAGCATATTTGAAGTACAACATCGGCTTTGACTTGGCCAAAAACACCAATGCTCTAACCAGGGGTATCTTCCAGCTCTATTTCATCCGTGATGACAGATCTATTGCTGGTCTGAATGAAAATATAGGCTCCATCACAACCAGGCTTCTCGATGAGACTTCACTATGCGGAAATTACATCTTGGATCCTACACAGTGGTCTATTCAAAATTCAAAGAACGTAGAGGGCACGAAGGCTGCATGTATAAAGAAATTGGCCGAGATTTTGAATGACATTGAAGCGGCCAACCTCAACAAGTTGGGAGTTTACGGAAACAATAGATGCCGGCAACGCCAGATCAACAACAAAAACATCGTCATCTGGGACTCTTTGCATTTCAACGCGGAGGCAATTGAGGCCGAGTTGTTCAGTTATGGCATCGGAGATCGGCTTTCTCCAAAACTACCTGACCAGCCCGCCTTTGGCCTAAGCTCATATATATTTCTCGAGAAGCTCGACACAATGATCGATGTTGCTCTCAATGGCTTTGAGCAAGATCTTTACAAAGTCCACGAGGTGCCAATGATGTATTGGTACGTCTCAAGATTGTGTACTCAAGCTCACGAACTAATCAAGGAGAGAATTCTCATGATTAATAACGGGAAGCTTCTCAGCATTCAAAGTTTCCCTAAGAAGGTTAAAAGTGCGAAGGCAGGGCCAAAGAAGGAGGCTCTCAAAGTCGAGTATGCCCGCATGAAAGAACATTGCGTACCAGCGCTCACAAACAATATAACTTACCTTGAAAAATTTCTGGCCTTGTGCCAGCTCGCATTGTTGCATGCAACGCAAGGAATCTCGACAGCCATTGCTATTTTGGCCGCAACCTGTGAATCTAGTGGAACTTCGTCCTACTTAGCTCCTGACGAGAAACTTTACAACTTACGAATGAAGCCGTGGTCCTCAGTGGGAGTTCCTGAATTGCCAAGTTACGAGGAATACCTCCGATGCAATAGACCATTATTGAATTTACGCGACCTACTCCTGGGAAAGCCTAACAAGGGAATTTTGGAATTTACTCATTCTGCAAAACTTCAACTCAACCAAGCCACCACTTTATGTGTGGAGCTATGCCAGAATTTGGAAAATGAGCCCGTTTTGAGAGACAGACTTAGAGTTGGTGACAAATGTGAGGCTCACAAATGGTACGACAACTTGAGAAGAACGTGTGAGGCATATAAAGGCGAATTGAGTCGCTTAGAGTCCAAGAATGACGGGGTGTACAAATTGAGACGTGCAGATGGCTGCCTACCGTACTTCCCAATATATACGCTTGTGCAACAAACGTGAGTGTTCTCGTTAGACGGCCTGTTGAGTGTTTTCCATAGCTTTCTATATAGACACGTCACATGACCCATTATTTGGCCAATGCATCAGCTTACCCACTTCCTTAGGAAAGAATTGACATGTACCTTGCTATTTTTCTTGATAGATGCATTAATTAAAGGGGAGCTCAAAAGTTGCCATCTTGGCTCAAAAACTGTACAGCTATATATGAAACCCCCAACTCAACTCTAGGTCACATCTAACGAATCACCTCCCATGGTTCCAACCTGACCTTGACTACGTATTGAAATTAAATTTGTCAACTACCCAATGGAAAAATCGCTTTCCACGCTTTTGTAATCTGTCTAGGCAGTAGAACTGGAAGCAATGCACCTGCGAGCTCGGCTTCGTAATTTTTAGCTTTTTAAATGAGTTCAGCCCCGACATTGGCGCCAAAATTAAGATTTACTGGGTAGAAACCCAGATCTGACAGTGTGCTCTCCTACGTTGAAAAATAAATCCCGATACTGGACTACCCTATGATGAAGATTTGCAAGAATGAAAAATTCGCTTAGATCTAAGTTGTTCTCGAGATTTTCATCTTCTGTCCTTTTTTTTAATTTCATGGAAGATTTGTGTGAGTTGTACCGGTCTCTCAATCTAGAAATAGTTCAGGGGTTGATTTCGATTTGTCAGCACCGGTATGGGGCTTCGCAACTTAAAAAGTTACTCATTGTTACATAAGCAGGAAACCAAAAGCGGGGAGGACTAAGTGGGCTAACTCGAGTCGATTGCGAAGAGGTCGTTACAATTAGTCACATATCGCAAGCGTTACTAGATTATTCAAGGAAAGAAACAGCCAGATGAATTTCTGAAAGGCAAAATTCAAATTAACCTGACTGAGAGTCTTGTAACACAACTCTATACTTTTGCCGAGTTCGGTGGAATGATCGACAGGCTTCGCAAGCTAGCCGCGTGCACACCCGGTTAACAATAGGCGGAGCCAAATATTTATAAAGGCCGCATCCCGCATGCCCGACTCAAACGGAATTGCTCTACTTGCCTTTTCAATATAGTCACACATCTGTTGACACGCGACCGTATTTCATCCACCGCTTTCCCCAACTGATTCTTGAGAAAAGAATTTTGATCCCAAATAGACACACCAGTTTTTATACCCCCCTTAAATCTCGGAATTTGCCACCGGTTTTGTGCTTTTCGAAGATCCACGCCTAGTTCCATCCCCATTTCTAGCCGTCTAGCACGATACTGTCCATTTCCTAGAATTGAATCTCGGTTTTCTCAGCTTATTCTACATCTACCTACCCTTGGAATTTACACCGGCGGCTCCTTCTCCCATCGAATTTTTCAGAATGTTGGAAACTAAGAGACCAATAGATGATGTATCGTCTGACCTCTCGTCACACGATGACAAGAAACAGCACACAAAGGTTGGACGCAAGCCTATTGAAACTGAGCCCAAATCGAAGAGGACAGCTCAAAACAGAGCAGCCCAACGTGCGTACAGAGAGCGCAAGGAGCGTAAGATGAAGGATTTGGAAGAAAAAGTCGCCCTGTTAGAGGACGATAGGATGGAAAAAGATGCGCAGATTGAACTTCTCAAGTCTGAGTTAAGTCGATACAGAGGCCACTCCGACTTTTCGGATATCAGGCCTTCACCGACTTTGAGAGTTAAGAGCAAATCCAGCGAAGACGAGCTCACATCAAACGATGTAAGTGTAGGTTTCCCTTGGGTCAAGAAATACTCCACGGATTCTGAAGTACGCTCGAATTCTTCGAGCAACCACCTTCCTGACTTGACGAGCGGGTCATCTTCTTCAAATTCGCCTTTGAACGAAAACGTGATCGTGTCTCCTCAGTCCAACACCAGCGACAATTTTTTGGCTCCTTCGTCAGGGCTGCTAGATACGCGCCACACAACCTCGAGTCTTTTCGAAGAAGAACTAAATCCATTCTGCGCCAAACTAAACGAGGCGTGCGGAACGAGGCACAAACCTATTCCCAAGTTCCACAGAGACAGTCAACAGTATCCTCCACAGCCAACAGCAGCGCCTGCTCTACCTCCTTCCAATGCGGAATCACCTTTTCAGACTCTCTTCACTCCAAACTTGGACTTACCAGACCCTCTATTCAACAGTACTGGCGAGTCGACGTTCAACTTTTCTTTGGACAACACTTATGCCAAAGAAAATTCAATGTCTTTGTTTAATGATGCGAACTTTGACGTGAACTTGGCGCTTGGAAACTTGAGCAACGACCCTATCCAGAACAACTCTCACAACTATACGGATGTAGACTCACTTGCCGGACTCGTGAGCGAAGAATCTGCGTATGATCCATACAATTATGTGAACACAGACTTCAACTTCAACGAGTTTGTCAAGGCCAGTTACTCAGGTTCCGAGAGTTCCAGGAATAACTCGCTCGCGGATGGACAGAAGCCGGCTTCCTCGGTCACGAGCTTCAACAGCCCCGCCATTCCAGAGGTAGATGAGAACGAGGAGGTTGTTCCGGCTCCTGCGCAGACTTTGAAATGTTCTGAAATCTGGGACAGAGTGACTGCACACCCAAGGTACACAGAGATCGATATTGATGGTTTATGCTCCGAGTTGAAAGCCAAAGCAAAGTGCTCTGAAAAAGGTGTTGTTTTGGATGCGGAGGACGTCAATGCACTCATTGAAAGGTCGGCTAAGAACAGAGTATGAATGAGGCCATGAATGCACGATACCCCATGTTTTAGTTCTTTTTTTTTAGTTCTCAAACCTGAATTTATTTTAGAGATTTCTGGGTAAAAGTCAAATGCCGAGAGGCAAAAGTCACGTCACTTAAGTTGAAAGCACTTAACAAGAGTATACTATTCACTAGAATCAGCCTGATTTGCTGCCAGTCCTCGCGCCGAAGAATCTAGCGCACCACGTTATGAGCCGCGCACACACACTCGCGATACCCAATCACTTCTCAGTGATTTTCCTGGTTGCCTTAGTTAGCGTAAGACAGACGAGACAGGCTAGGCAAGACACATCCACCATGTCCACGTCAATTTTCCGTACCATCAAGAATATCTATTCCTCTGGAATCAAGAGAGCCGCATGGCAGATACAGGTCCACAATGACACGAAGAGAGGCTGGTTGGTGGGCACTGACGACTTCGGCAACAAGTACTACGAGACCGATGTTCCCGAGGAAATCCACATGAGAACCAGATGGGTTGAATACGCTGACTGGGGCGTCGATATGTCCAAGGTCGAGCCTGGCTGGCACTACTGGTTGGGATACGGTACCAACACGCCTCCTGACAGATTGCCCGAGGACCAGAGGGCCGTGAGAGCGTACCCCTTGCCAAAGCACAAGATGAATTTGACTGCCACCAGAGGGGCCTACGTTCCATACAACACTGCGCGTGCCAAGTGCTCGTCGTGGGAGGCTGCTGTGAGCGAGAGGGTCTAATTAATGCATAGTATACTAATGAACATATTCGTAAATTGATTGATATTTCAAATTCTAGGTTTGGAGGAGAATCCAAGAGTAATCGAATCAACAGATTCTGGATTGCACAAGATTGGAATATCGGAACCATCTTTCATAGTTTTACTTAGTCATGCGAGCTTCTCAAATTGAGGCTGGCTCTAGACTTCAAATATGAAGCCGCATATCAGGGACACTTCTAGGTGAACAGAACACTGTAAGAATATCTGTCAAAGCAAATATATAAAAAAATGATATCAAAATTATTTTCTCCAATACCCCCGCTTCTGATGGCCTGATTCTCCACCTTCACTCGTGCCCTGTACATGTCTGCGACCACTGGCTCATCCTGTGTCAGTCCCATGATTTCAAAATTCGTGCGAAATTACGATGGCCTAAAATCCAGAATTCTACGACCGAACATCAAACATGGCCCAAGAAGACAGCCGCCCCTCCCTTGCGACCGATGCCGTTCTCGTGAAGTCCGAGCCAATCCCTGAAGACTTCGTGGAAGTTGAGGGTATTGACTATTCTAAGGACAATGCCTACGACATGAAGGCCACCGACTTGATCAAGTCCATGAAGACCATGGGATTCCAGGCATCCTCTGTGGGCACTGCCTGTGATATCATCAACGAAATGAGCCAGTGGCGTGGAGTGCCCAAGAACAAATTGCCGGAGCATGAACAGACAGGAGAGTTCGACAGTCTGGGGCACCAGAAAGCCACCATTTTCCTTGGGTTCACTTCCAACTTGATCTCTTCTGGTATCAGAGACACCTTGAGGTATTTGGTTCAGCACAAGAAAGTCAGTGCCATTGTGGCTTCTGCGGGAGGAATCGAAGAGGATTTGATCAAAGTCTTGGCTCCTACATACCTCGGTGAGTTCAGTCTTCCTGGCAAAAGCTTGAGAGACAAGGGTCTCAACAGAATCGGAAACTTGCTTGTTCCAAACGACAACTACTGTAAATTTGAGGACTGGATTGTTCCTGTCTTGGACAAGATCTTGGAGGAGCAACAGGAGGCGGCCGAGAAGCTCGGTGCAGAGGCCTTGAACGCAGACTCCGATGCAATCTGGACTCCTTCAAGACTTATCGACCGTTTAGGTAAAGAAATCAACGATGAACTGTCTGTGCTCTACTGGGCGCACAAAAACCAAATTCCAGTTTTCTGCCCTGCAATTACCGACGGTTCCATCGGTGACATGCTTTTCTTCCATACCTACAAGGCATCCCCTCAGAGACTCCGTCTTGACATTGTATCTGACATTCGTAGAATCAACGCTATGTCTATTGCTGCTTTCAAGGCAGGTATGATTATTTTGGGTGGTGGTTTGATCAAGCACCATATCTGTAACGCATGCCTCATGAGAAACGGTGCTGACTGGGCGGTGTACATCAATACAGGTCAGGAGTTTGATGGCTCTGATGCAGGAGCCAGGCCAGACGAGGCCGTTTCCTGGGGTAAGATCAAGGCCGATGCAAAGAGCGTAAAGGTTTATGCGGATGTCACTGTGGTGTGGCCATTGATTGTGGCGGCTACTTTTGCAGCTACGAGACCAGAGTAGGGCATATCGTCGATCCTTCCATTTCAATCTCCATCTTTTTCTCTATCGATTATAGTATAAATCCCGAAATAGATGTATACATTGACTGATATTTCAAATAACTTACAGGAAATTTTGTAAGTTCCAACGCCCGTGAGTTTATAAAAGATGGGGACATAAGCGAAACTGCGCATGGTGGCTCTATAACCTTTCATGCGGCTTCACAATAGGCCATGCCGCCATGGTCTTCACATCTATGCCGCGCATGTGACGTGATTAGCCAGAACAATGAGAGATGAAAACATGCCTGAATAGTTTTCATCGCAAGGATCCTGATTCAGAAAACTATTTACCTGTCCTCTAAAATCAATATTCAATCATAGTTTATTGTGTTGCTTCAATCGCCAGGGTACCATTGTGATCACGTGCCCGCAGCCACGGTATCATGTGGCGCGATAAGATAGCAGCTTAAATACCGGAGTCCGGAACGGAATTCTCGTATACGTCGGCGTTATTTCCGTGAGAAAGTGAGAGAGAATATTCACCGTGTAAAGACAATTGACAACAATTGACAAAAAGTCATCATAAAAACAGTTTTTAAGCTCATACTCTGAATTTTCTTTTGTTCAATTCACCCGTTTGCTATGTCGCCCTACGAAGAATTACTCGACGCCTTGAACGAGGTATTACAGGCTACTGACGGAGCAGAGAGCCCCAAACTTCGTGAACAGTTGCTTGCCAAGATCAGCAAGCCAAGTACTTCCTCCACCGCCTATGACGACAAATACTTCGACTCCCACGCAGCAAAATACATCGACTTCACGTACGAGAACCCCACGATCTACCATGTAGTGGACCATTTCTCCAACAAGTTGAAGGACGCTGGGTTCACCTATCTTTCTGAAAAGAAATCATGGAACGACCTTACGCCAGGCAAGTATTTCACTCACAGAAGTGGCTCGTGCTTGGCCGCATTTGTGGTTGGACCTGACTGGACTCCTGAGAAAGGTGTGGGTGCCATCGGATCGCATATTGATGCTTTGACTGTTACTTTAAAACCAAGCTCCAACAAGAGTAAGACTGAAGGATACGATTTACTTGGTGTTGCCGCCTATGCCGGCACTTTGGAGCAGGTGTGGTGGGACAGAGACTTAGGAATTGGTGGCCGCTTGTTGGTAAGAGACCACAAGTCTGGACATGTAGAGCAGAAGTTAGTAGACTCGACTCCCCACCCTATTGCAAAGATTCCTTCTTTGGCACCTCATTTTGGCGCACCATCTCAAGGTCCGTTCAATAAGGAGACCCAAGCAGTCCCAGTAATCGGCTTCTCCAGTTCGCAAAGGGATGATGAGCCAACCGACGCGGAAAAATCCGCACCATTGTACGGCAAACACCCCTTGAAGTTGCTCAGGTTTATTGCCTCTTCCGCAGGTGTGGCTGTGGAGGAAATTTTGCAATGGGACCTTCAACTATATGATGTCCAGAAGGGAGTGAGAGGGGGCATGGACAAGGAGTTTGTCTTTGCTCCTCGAGTCGATGACAGAGTGTGTTCATACGCTGCTATTTCTGCATTGATCGAGTCTGACTCAGCCGGAACCCTCGCGTCTGACTCTTTCTCTTTGGTTGCTTTGTTCGATAACGAAGAAATTGGATCTGCGACCAGACAAGGTGCCAAGGGGCAATTGATCGAATCCGTCGTGTCCCGTGTTTCCTCCGCAGATTATTACAGTCCTGACGGCTCTGAGATTTTAGAAACGTTGAAGGTCATCTATGCCAACACGATCATTTTGTCTGCTGACGTTATTCATTTGGTCAACCCCAACTTCTCTGAGGTGTATTTGGATCATCACAAGCCAATCCCAAATAAGGGAATCACCATTTCTTTGGATCCCAACGGGCACATGGCCACCGACTCCGTGGGTCTTGCATTGATGGAGGAATTGGCCAAAAAAAATGGCGACGAAGTGCAATACTTCCAAATTAGAAACGACTCGCGCTCCGGGGGAACCATTGGCCCTTCCATTTCTCTTCAAACAGGAGCAAGAACCATCGACTTGGGTATTCCCCAGTTATCCATGCACTCCATCAGAGCCACGCTTGGAGCCAAAGATATTGGATTGGGAGCCAAGTTTTTTGCAGGCTTCTTTGCCAACTGGAGAAAGTCATACGACAATTACGACGACTTGTGAGACTCTCGAAGGTGGAGACAGCGAATGAAGATGACAAAAATTAGAGACTGCTCAGGCTCGAAGAGTTATACAATCTATACTTTAGCCAAACAAGTTGCTCCAATAATCTCTTCCTTTTTTTTAGATCAATTTTTTTTCTAGAAATAGCTACCTCGTCATCAGCTGTGGCTTACTCTCTAATTCGCAGTCATGGTGGTTGCGTGCCCGTAATCGCTCCACTATTCTTTGGCGACAGCCTAGACACGTCATTTTCCTGCATGCAAATCTGAAGAGGATTCTGGATTCCCAAGCGATTCTGACTGTACCTTCAACTATCGCCACAATTTGAATATCAAAAACTATCGAAAATGGGTATGTGCAAGATTTTTTCTCGATCTCGGCTTTACAGAGTTCATATGCGTATGATACATATCCTGATGTGTGAATAGGATCACGATTGCTGTCGACAGTCTGTGCCCCGGCCAAGTACCCCCGCTTTGAAACACAGAGACCGATTCAGAGAGCATTTTCAAACTAGACAATTTCATGCACAAAGCTGACTAGTGATGTATCACAATTATGACATGAGGATCTTTAGATTGATGAATGCCTTTGATATACTCGTGAATTATTACTAACTTTCGTAGTACCACCCAAAAAGATGTCCTTGCAGGAGTTCTTCTCCGATGAATGTATGTATTCCGCCAAGACTCGGCATTTCCGTCGAAATCATCACATGCTTGTGTTCCTAGATTTTATATACTAACTCCAAAGCATATGGTGGCTCGTGGGCCGATGAAGATTTCGACATGTCCTCGATCTCTGTTCCTATTGAGAAATACAGGGGATATGGATACGGCGGAGACTCTCACTATGGCTCTGGTCTGAATCGCTTCGGCTCTGGGAGATCTACATTCCTTGATAATGGACCACCATATATCGTGAAGCTCTCTAGTATCCCAGTGACGAGTAATGATGCGTTTATTGATGATCTCTTCCACAGCAGATTCACTCCTTTGGTCAAGTTCAAAATTCTTTTCGATCCCTTCTCACAACCATTGAAGCTGGGAATCGTCAAGAAGATTGCGTTTGTTGAGTTACCCTCATTCGAAAGCCAGAGCAAAGTCTCGAAATGGCAAGATGTGGTGTACAAAGGCTCCCGTCGAGTTACTATCGAAGTTGCAGACTTCAATGACTTTCAACAGAGCATGAAGTTCAATCAGGAAAACAACCAAGAATTGTTGCGTGTTGAGCAAAATTTCTTGTCTTCTCGGCCTCGAGGTGGCCAATTAGAGGACATGGGTCCTGGAAGAGGTCGGCCAGGAACGGGTCGAGCGCCTGGCGGCATGCCGTTGGACCGTATTACTCTACCGGGTTCCAAACACCCATTTGGACCACAACTACGGAGTCGTAGAGTTTCGAGTGGCGAGCTCCCAAAACCAAGCACTTCAGATGGAACTGCTGAGAATACTCTTTCCCTGGCTGGTCCCCCGAAGCCCAAGCCGAACCCATTTGGCAACGCCAAGCCAGTTGACGTGTTGTCCAGGCAGCATGAGATAGAAAAAAACCTAATTGTCCTGAAACACACAACATTTACTGCTCCATGGGTAGAAGGGGCCCATCAACCCTCACAATCTGCTCAGAAGGCGAAAGGAGCGTGGGGAAACGAAAACAGCTACCATATCGCACTGGCCAATCAAGGTGGCCCTCCTAAAAGTTTGGCTGATATTCTTAGTTCTTCTAAGGCCAAAGATCACACAAAGAGCCAGCGAGCCGGAAGCTCTAATTCCACTTCTAAACCAGTTGCGAAAAAACCAACAATACTTATGAAGAAGCTCACGGCTTTGGTTCCAGAGTCCATGGTGAAGGAAAAGGCAGAGCCACAAGATCTGGAAGAAAAGCTCGAAACAACTGCCACGAAATCGTCACAAACATCACTTTCCTCCGATGGTAAACCAGAAATGAACACGAGCGTTAAAGGAAGTGAAAGCGTACTTGATTTAGCAAACTCGGATCTGAATCTATCTGAATCACTGAAATCCAGCTCCAAACCCAAAACTGAAAAATCGCATACGTCAGATGTTGGTGTCAAATCCGACTCGAAGAAGCAGTCAAATGAAAAGTCTCTGAAGTACGAAGAAAAGAAGTTTGGTACTAAAACAAGGTCCAACAAAGGGTTCGACTCCGCGAATACATCCAAAAAAGATAAAAATACTTCATCCGAAGCTTATCCAGGAGGAAGAAGCAGACGGTACTCTAGTAAGTCTTCTGTAAGGCCTCCAAAAAATCATGTATCGATAAGAGAAAGCGGTCATTCTGATGAAAATCATATCGTGCAAGCAAAAATTTCTCAAAATGGCGACGATGCTTCAAAAGCTGCGAGGAAGCCAATGACGCGGCCTGCGACAAAGTCAAAACTGACCGAGAACTCCGCTGAAACTGGCGCCAGACCTGGGGATACAAAGCCACGTAAGAAACCGGAGGTATCTCAAAAGCCCAACCCCTCCTGCGACGCTGACCAGGTATCAGCATCAGAAGCCCCCAATGAAGGTTCGTCCCGGGCTTACAATTCTGCACGAAGAGGGGATCATCTGGCGCGTGGACGTGGACACAGCCGTGGGAGGGGAAGTTCTAGACCCATGAGAGGCGACGGCGAGGGAAGAAAAAGACGAGAAGGGAGGGGTAAGCCAGATGAAGTCGAGAAGGTAAAGCCATCCAAAGCTGAGAAGAAAGCTTGATAGGAGATGTATTAGTTGGCGGTTTTGAACACTATTGTAATGGCGCGAATGAACTAATATTTTGCGGTACAGCATCACTACTCAAAGGCAACTCGAAGATTTAAAGACATGATGTTTGAAGGGACCTGGAAGTTTGTATTGAAAGACTATATATAACTAAGTACTTGCGTTATACAATGGACTCCAAGTTTGTTGGATAGATAGTGTCGATCCCGAATATGCAGCTCGCAAGTATTTTGCGCAACGGGCTTGCTTACAAGATCCCACTGTCTCTCAATGTATTTTCTAGTATCGTCTCCTTGAGAGCGGTGAAGACTAATTGAATGTTTGAGGTGTCGGTTGCTTGGGTGACATGAGGGTAAACATTCAAGCCAGATCTATTCACTTGAGTGAAACGCCACAATATATATTTCACGGCCTTGTTGAGGTTGTCTCCTCCATTGTAATCTGGAAAATGGTTCTCGAGAGGTGAGTCTGGTAATTTGTTTGCAAAGACATCGATCTTATTCAAAAACAATACCACTGATGTGCGTGAGAACCACCGAGAATTGACCACCGAGTCGAATAACGCGAGCGACTCCTCCAACCTATTTTGAGAGCTTTCCTCGAGTAAGACTTGGTCGTACTCCGAAAGGGCGACGCAGAAAATAATTAAGGTTACGTTGTCGAAGCAATGAATCCATTTTTTGCGTTCCGATCTCTGGCCTCCAACATCGAACATATGAATGTTAGAGTTCCCCATCTGGAACCTGAAATCGAAGATTCCGGAAGTCTTTTTCCTCGTTCTCAAGATGTCTGCCTGGGACGGAATATATTCAGGCTCGGCAATGCGGTCCATGGATGACAAGAAGTAGTCAGAAGAGTCTATAAGATAAAACTTAGACTGGTTGTGTTTAATGAAATCACGAACCTGGGGGAAGGAGTAGATCTTGGCGATCTTAGATGCAATGCCCACATCGAAAGGTTCATCGACATTCACGGAATTGTCGTACGCCAAGATGGATTGTAAAGATTCGTGCTCCAAGATGTGCATTTTGCCTTCAGTGGAAGGCTGGGCACCTTCAGGGGCCACAAGCTCGGGTGCGAACTCGAGAATTGCGTTGATGATATTTTTGATACAGTCCAAGACATTCTTATACACGAACGGTCTGTAGTCGTAGGCCTCGGCCTCAGAAAACCCATTCTTGTGTATGATTTTCATCTGCTTGACGATCGTGGACTTGCCGCTCTCCCCGGAGCCCAACAAGAGAAGTTTGACGTCTTTCTCGTTTGTCTGGATCAAACTGGAGTTGTTTGCCTGCAAACTCTTACCGTCTGTGTTTCCGTTCTGCTCTATTTTTCCCGAGGTTGCGACATCTCTATGCGTGCCGTTGGCCAAGGTGGAGCCATTGGGCTTGGCTTCAGATATGTCGCCATTTGAAGCCTCGGGTTTGGACGCATGTGATTCTAGCTTGCTGCTTTGCTGGGCACGCTTGCTCAGCGTGGTATTTAGCGTGGTGTCCTCTGCAGTGGGCTGTTTGGAAGCGCATGAGCCCATGATGATTGTGACGACGAAGATGCGAAGTAAATTCTAGTCCTTCGTAAGAAACTAAGGATAAATATGTATTCTGAAAAGTGTCCAAAAAGTTGATTCTGGAAGTGTCCCGTGTTTCACGTGTGCCCTGACGGAGTTTCAAAGCAAGCGTCGCCAGTCTCTCGATGGGGCCTGAGCAATCGCGATGCATATGTCAGACAAAGGATTGGCGGATCTCGGTTGCGGGAACTGTTCCGTGCGCACTAATATGCCGAGCTCTGGAACGGGTCAAGAAGGAGGCAAGATAGAGAGAAGAGGGGGATAATAAAGGTTTGCCAGAAATGAAAATCCTAGAGATCTGTTCTGTAAGTATTTCTTAATTATGAAATTAACTCACTACTTAAGTTAAAAATTAAAAATGATTAATAGGATAGTTTTGGAACCGACAGACGGCGGAGGCTAGGGAGGCATCCTTGCCAATTTCTTAAACCATCGAGCAAGCGCACCGGCGGGGCAAGTCATGAAGCGAAAGGCTATGCTAGATCGGTACGGTCATATTTCAGCATTCCACCAATAAAAATTTTCCGGTCATTTCTAGGTTGTAGTATGGAGGATTGTTGGAGATTTCATAGCCCAGAAAAAAAAAACGTGATAATATCTCAAGCTCACCTACTCTTTCCAGACCCTCAATGCCAGAATATCTCGACCCCGCTTCCTTCTTCACGCACCGTCGTGGAATACTTCGTAACATTACAACTACAATGTGTGAACATTCTTCCTCTTCCACATTTCTTTGAACTATCTAGGATATTTAGATTTTGGTTTGCTCGTTTTGCCTCATCATTTTCGAAAATTTGCGTAATCGGCGGAGCATATCTTGCATTCTTCATGCTCCGCCCGCGGTCGCATCACCGTTTAAATCAGTCTGATCGGTCAACTTCGCAGTTTCTTTCTCTTCAGTCCTGCTCCCTTCTTCGTGTCCGCTCAAATTGGTACCCTCTACTTTTGGTGTACCTTCGGGACCCATCTCATCTTGCTTGCCCTCGGTAGCTTCGAACTTTGTACTCTCATTGCTCTCACTTTGTGTTGTCTCGGGTTCGGCTGTGAGTTTGCTCGGAGACGTCTCTTCGGTAGCTACCCCTGCTTTTTCAAAAGGGGTTGTTGAAACGGAACGCGGCACCAAGGAAGGAGTATCAAGTTGGGTAGACTTGCCTAGACTAGGAGGAACTGAGCTTTCAATCTTTTTCGTATTCTTGAGCTCCAGTTGTCGCTTCCTTTCGTCTCTTCTTCTTTTTTTGGTCTCAAACTCATGCCATTCGCCAACTATGCTTTCCATGAACTTAAGCGCCTCGGGTTGAGGATCGTTATGAAAGTACGGATGTTCAAGTGCTTCCTGAGCTGTGAGCCTCTTTCTTGGTTGAAGTAAAAGCAACTTTTGGGCAAGATCGAAACTGTCATCTGTCATACGACCCTTGTAGTCCAGTTCAAATCTCGAGGACCGTTTGAGCTGCGGCTTCAACATTTCAAACCAAGGTAAATTCTCAATGTCGGGCCAACTTTCTGTTGTCGGAGTGCCCATCACCTCGTAGATTTTGTAAAGCTGAGAAATCTCCTCGGAGCCTTGAAAGATGGCGGATCTAGTGTACAACTCAATCAAGAGACAGCCAACGCCCCAGATGTCGACTTCCCGGCCATAGTCTGTTGAACCCATAAGCAATTCTGGAGGTCTATACCATATGGTAATGACTCTGTTCGTGTAGTCGGGGCTGTCGCCGTCTTTCAAAACTTTCATATTTCGGGCCAAGCCAAAGTCTGCAATTTTGAGTATGCCTTGAGAGTTGAGCAATATATTGGAGCCCTTGATGTCACGATGTATCACGCGCATTTTGTGGAGGTAGTCAAGCCCCGTCATAAGCTGTTTGAAAATCATCTTACGGTGGCCTTCGGTAAGCTGCAAGTCAGGAAGAGTTAAAAGTCCTGTAAGGTCGTGGTTCAAATAGTCAAATATCATTGTGATCTGATTATATTCGACCATCATTTCTAGAAGCCCCACGATGTTGGGGTGATCGAAACTTTGCAACAACTTTATCTCTCTCATCGCTGTAATCGGGAATCCCTCTCTCTCTGTTTCGAGTCTAAGCTTTTTGATCGCCACGTTCTCACCAGTCACTTCATTTTGAGCCTTGTACACCTTTCCATACGTCCCCTCGCCGACTTGTTGTACTCGTTTGTAAAGGTCGGTCGCTCTAACACTGTAGACCAGATATAATTGGTTTTGCTGAAGCCTAAATTTCTTGGGCCCAGGGCCTGCCGCAGGCTTTCTTTCTCTACCCCTTTTTTCAGGTGCACTGGCCAGTCGAGGGCCTCGAGGAGCCTTCGCTAGAATTACATCTGCTCGTTTCGGCAAATACTCCAGTCTATCAGAACGGGATCCATTTTCTGAGCCTCTGGGGCCAACTTCCCTCCTTTTGTTTGGCCCACTCGCATTTCTGCCCGGTCTGCTCTCGGGATGTGACCGTTTTTGGCTACTGCTTGGGCTATCTTTATAACCCGAGGGTCCGCTAGGTCTTTCCATATCACGCGAATTGTTGCCTCCTTGGTTTCCTGGCCCAGACTTTTCACCCGCATTAGGTCTATAGACATCTCTTTCTCTGTATCTTGATGATGACAGAGATCCACGATACTGCAGTCTAGAGTTTGATCCACTCCAGTTTCTGGACAGAGGTGGGGGTGCACCTCTGGGGCCTTTCGGACCAGAAGGGGGTCTATATCTATCGGACATGATCAAGTCTAGCGATTCGATACTCTAAGGGGGAGGTTTTCCTAACACCAGGGGTAAGATACTTGCAGAGAACTCAATTTCGGGACCGATATCCGTTGCCTGTGCTTCAAACTTTCGATGTGCACTCATGCTCGTGAGTGCGACATGCAGAGCCATTGCATCAGCGCACGTTACCCGGATAGGCCGGGGAGCCAGCCAGCTGTCAAGTTGTAATGATAAAAATGACACAAAAAATTTTGGGGCTCAAAAACAGGGTCCAGTAGTTATCTCAGACTATCCAATCCTTATATTAGAATTGAGGCGATGCTGATGTTATGTGTTCTTCCGCCTTTGAGGCGAAGCCATGGCTAAGTTTTGAAAAGAAACGCCGTCCACAGTTTCATTAGAAAGCCATGGATGGACTCGAGAGTAGAAAATAGAGAGATGAAACAGAGATAAATAGAAGAAAGTCCAAGGCAATTAGCAAGCTAATGTGCTTTTGCCACCAAAGGCCAGAATGAAGCACTGCGAACTCCGCAGACAAATCGAACACCGCACCAAACACCCTCATGGATTGTCAATCATCACTTTGCAAACTCATCAAGTTCCCATGGAAGAAACAGAGAGATACATAGGCTATATCTGAAAATCTTGTCCGCAATTCCATAATCAATATGAAATCGAAGTACTTGAACGATCCATTCTATAGAGTCAGAGCGATAAACAATCGCAGTCACGCTATCTGGACATACTTCGCATTGCTTGATTATAATAAAATGCCTTGTATTCTCACAACGTGTAGAAATATCAATCACAAATCATTTTTTGTAATTTCGTCAGTCTTCTCAGGTACAACAATGTTGAGTTTCATACTCAACTTCTGCCCTAAAGTTCACCATACAAGTCCATACAAATCCATGGGAATGGAGTTGCCGAAAGCCACTGCTTGCTGATAATGGATCCAGCACCTCAAGAATTCAGAGCAACCTCTTCAAACTGCTCGAAAAAATATAAACTTAAAGTAGACTTCATCATGTTTAGCTGCCGGAAGAAGGGAGACGTATAACGGTCGCACTTGTCCTGACACAGCGACATTCGAAGGAGACCCATGCAAAAATAACGCGGGGCCTGCAGGACTACGCTCCAAAACGAAATCTTGTACCGCTTCCAGAAAACCAAACACTTGATCTCATCGTCAAGTTCTTTGAAATAACACCAAAGACAACTTGCTCGCAAAAAACATGGTATGTTGGCATCACGCCTTGAGAAGTCGCGTCTAAAAGTTACCGCATTTCAAGCCAAAACAACAGACACCGAGAAATGCAATACTAACGCCAGGGTGCCATCAGCAAATCTCTCCACATCGGATTCGACTTGATTGTCGTCTCTTCGCTTCTAGCCGGGATTCGCAGGAACACCGGTATCACGTACGTATAGTTAATAACTCGAGAACATATTCTAAGCATCAATACTAACCTTAGTCCGGACTTGGATAGCTTCAGCAACGAGTCGGCGAGATACTACGGTAAGAAATACTTGGATATCGGAGAAAAGGCGTTTGACTATTCTGCCGCGTGGCTCGGATCTTCGGGCTACTTTAAGCGTTGATAATACTAGTAAATATGGTATAAATTCAAAAGATATCGAGACAAAAGATCTATTCAACAGTAACGGACTTGGCCAAGTTACGAGGGAAGTCCACATCGATGCCTCTGTTCACGGCCAACCAGTAACTCATCAATTGCAATGGGATGACATTCAACAAACCTTGCAAGCAGTCAACTGTCAAAGGCACGTGCAAGGTGGCGTAAGCCTTACCCTTGACAACGTCGTCGCCCTCGTTGCAAATGACGATAGGTCTACCATCCCTGGCAGTGACCTGCTCGATGGCAGACATAACCTTAGGGAACAAAGAGTCTCTAGTGGCAAATGCAATAATTGGCAACTCCTTGTCAACCAAAGCCAAAACACCGTGCTTCAATTCACCAGCCAAAACACCCTCAGAATGCATGTAGGAGATTTCCTTGATCTTCAAGGCACCCTCCAAAGCAGTGGCAAATTGGTAGCCACGTCCCAACAACAACAAGGACTTCTGCTCGTTCAAGAAATCGTTACAGAGCTTCTTGATCTTGTCTTCCAAGAGCAAGACGGTTCTAATTTGCTCAGGAATTTTCTTCAAACCCTCAATTATCTCGACGTGACGCTCTCTCTTGGAAATCGAATCGTTGGACAATGAAAGGGCAATCATGACCAAGGCGATGTATTGCGAGGTGTATGCTTTCGTGGAGGCAACACCGATCTCTGGACCAGCGTTGATGTGAACACCACAGTGGGTTTGTCTAGACATGGAAGAACCAACGGAGTTAACAACACCAATGGTCAAGGCACCTCTTTCCAAACAGTATTGCAAAGCCATCATGGAGTCGGCAGTCTCACCAGATTGCGAGACGAAAACACAGGTGTCATCTCTAAAAACTGGCGACTTTCTGTCCAAGAAGTCAGAAGCCAACTCAACGGTCACAGGGATGTCGGTCAACTCTTCGAAGATCGATCTGGTGGCCAAACAGGAGTGGTAGGAAGTACCGCACGCAATCATGATGATTCTTCTGCATCTTCTGATAGTGGGCAACCAAGCCTTCAAGCCGCCAAGGTTGATCAGGTTTTTATCAAAGTCTATTCTTCCTCTCATCGTGTTGAAGGTCGAGTCTGGCTGCTCGAAAATCTCCTTCTGCATGAAGTGCTTGTAAGGGCCCTTCATGATCTCATTCAACTCCATTTCTAATGTTTGAATTTGTCTCTGCATTGGCTCGTTTGCAGAGATCTTCTTGGCACGGTGGATGTGCAACTCACCGTCGTAGATGTGGGCAATGTCATCGTCCTCCAAAAACAAAACCTTCTTGGTGTGTTGGACAACAGAGGCTGGGTCCGAGGAGAAGAAGAACTCGGCTGGAGATGGAATGCCGTCCTCAGCAAAGAAAGCTCTAGACTGAGAAGTTCTCAAATTACCTTCTGGGTTGTTGATGGCCAAGTTGTCATGGTTTTCAGGGAACTCGACGTCCACGAAGTCCACCTTCAACTTTCTCTCGGTCTTGACACCCACCAACAAAGGCGAACCCTTTCTGGTTCCACAGACCTCACCTGGGTAGTGGGAGGATTTGACCAACAAGCCGTAGGATCCCTCCAACTCGTACAAGACCTGTTTCGTCAACTCATTCAAGTCCAAGCTGTAACCAGCCTTGGTGTTGCCATCGTAGATGTGCTTGAACAACTTGGCGATACACTCGGTATCAGTCTCGGACTCAAACTGGTAGCCCTTGGAAAGCAACAACGTCTTCAATTCTCTGTAATTAGTGATGATACCATTGTGCACAACAATAAACTCACCAGTGGGGTCAGAGCGAAGGGGATGACAGTTGGAGTACTCAGGCTGACCGTGCGTGGCCCATCTGGTGTGGGCAATACCCACGTGGTTGTCGAAAACCTGGGATCTGTCAAAGGTCTCCTTGTTGATGACCTCTCTTAAAATTTTAACCTTACCAGGGGTCTTGAAAATGAACGACTTGCCCTTTTCCTCGGCGTCTATGGCAATACCGGTCGAGTCGTAGCCTCTGTACTCTAATCTGGAGAGACCTTCAATAAGATTGTCTATGATCTCGCCTCTGGTTTTATCAACCAAAAAGTTTACATAACCAAAAATTCCACTGCTTTGTTAGAAACACGTCCTCAACATATATAAAAAATGAAATGAGCTAGCCGCCGGGGCTGGTTTTACATACCACATGATGTCCTTTTGAATAAGTGGAGGGGTCTGGTGAGTGTGTGAAGTTTTTTCTGAAAAGTCGGTGAGAAAATCCGGGTGTCAGCTATTGTTTTGGTTATATATATTTTTTTTTTCCTCTTCCCAAACCGGGAGAGTAAATTTAGAAACATGACATTGTGTGAGGAAAAAAATGTCTCTGTGACGCACGCCTAATATACCTAGCCGGCTCGAGGAAACTGGGAGAAACACGATTCCTTCAACAAACAAAGTATTCCGAGTTGATTCAACCAATAGATACGATTAGGATGCTGAACCTGACGAACCTCTTGATTTAATTGGGGCTTTTATGGTCCAACAAGTGCTCTTCATCTCGGGTCCTTACTTTACCATCCAAGCCTCAGCCGCGGAGACATGGTCCCATGTCAAAAAAAGGCGATGGGCTCGAAATTTGAGACTTAGTATGGTACACTATATTGCACAATTAATTGTTTTCTATTTAAAGATATTTCAGAAGTTTTCTATTTAGCTATACAATGCTTTTTTATTGTTTAAAGTCTCGAAGAAAGTTCATATTGTATTAGGGCGGAAACAGATCATGGGGTCTTGTGACGCAAGAGAACACCACCTCGTTGGAGAATGTCGCGCCTCGGCAGGCAAGTGCAGTAAAAGCAGGAAAAAATCATTCGTTGCATTCGGCTATTAACTCTTGAGATTCATCGCCCTACGCCAACTTTTCATTTCAAACTACATTCCGGTCTAGCTTATAAGGGCCCCAATTATTGAGACGTCTTTACTTCAATCTATACTTATTTCGTGGAATTAGTGTGCATGTGACGGAACCCCCAGTTTTTGGAGCTCACTCGCCCAGATCAATCGCTTTCCGTTTTTGGATCAAACATAAATATTGCCCATTGGTCCGTGGCGTATTGCTTTATCGGACACTTGACCCAAAGCGTTTCAATCAAAACAAAGATTCGGTTTCAGAAAATGCGAGAATAGATGATGTCATTGTTTTCATTTCCCCTTTTGACATTCCGTTTTTCGTTTTTCGTTGTTCGTTGTTCGCTTATTCGCTTATTCGCTTCAGCCCCCAGGGCCCCCCGCATACGAAATGTGTAGATACGGCAAGGAACGGTGTACAAATCACACCAGGCCACTTTCAACCGAGAAAGCAGAAAACCAAGATAGTCATGATTCAATTCATTCAGTAGTAAAATGACTTGGAATCTAAAATATTTAAACCACCGCTCATTTCGATAGCATATTTCCATGGAACATTGGCACTACTCTAAGGTGGCTATGTGGGTTGTGGGCAAGGGATGAGTCCCCTTGCGCGTTCTCGTAGGCCCAATAAAACCGCGTTACATGGGGCGGTATTCAGATCTAAAATGGTGCCCGATTCTCATCATCTTCGTCAATCTAATAATAGCAGGTTTGGTGATGACATCAAGCAACTGTACCATTTTTATCTTTACATATACATATTTGACTATATGTATTTTTTGGAGAAGAATAGACTGGTATTATATATATCACTTAATCATTTGGATCCAACAGCAATATCGAGCTGCAATCAGTTTGACAGACGTTTGACTTGTCAAGCTTCTGAAATAACTGATAGACCATAAAACATACCTTGGTTGCAACTCTTCTCCCAAGCTAGACATTTTTCTGGTCTTGGATTTCTGCGAGATTCTCACGTGATCACGACTATGAGTGCAAGTTCCTGAAACCTCAGCGTACTGTACAAGGCTTCCACAATTGTTACACTTGTGGTAAGCCTCTCAAAGCTCCAAAACTCCGAATCCATGTTTATTTTCAAACGTGGTCAACGCCATGCAATCTCTCTACATAACCTTGCATTCCGTGGTCTTCGGTTTGAGTATAGATACTCACACCAGGTTCCAGAGCTGACTGTGATGAAAGCCATCGCCGGGAAGAAAAAGCACCCAAAGCCAGTTCTTCAGACATTGCGCAGAAAAAATCAAAAGGAGGTTGTCGCCACAAACTCGTTGATTTCTTCTCTACTATCGAAATACAATAATCGACAGGTCGATCCGAGCGATCTCAGGAAGTACGTGAAACCCGTGACCTCCATCACCGTTGGAGAAACGATCGATTTGGTAAGAGCCAGGGAAATTCTACAACAAAATGGGCTTCATTATAGTGTCCTTGTTGACGATGAAATCATCAATTGGCGTGTCACACTTGATAGCACACAGCACGACTTGATGGTACTTGCCAATGGAACACTAGTCGGATGGGATCTCACGGAGGAACAAATGATACGAGCATATGTGCCCACACTAATGAGCGCAGTCAACACTGCTCACGAACACGAAAGCGAAGAAATGGACTTTGTGGAGATCGACAAGGGCGCTCTCGATGAGGAAGGCTCCTTTATGCAAGGCGACGTTTTGGTGATTCAGGCACAGTCGTACGAGAAGAAACAGCTCGAAATGGCTGCATTCGCCATGGGTCTTTCAAGGTCGACCAGACTATCTGTGTTAGAAGAAAACTTAGAGAAAAATATCCGAGTTACCAGAGAAAACAGCGAGATCTTGAGTGGTGGCTTGAAAATGAAATCAACAGAAGCAGATGTTTTAAGGCTCACTGGCAACCTTTTCCTTCTCCGGGGAAAACTCAACCTTTATTCTGAGCTCATTGAAACCCCAGATCTTTACTGGACTGAGCCTACCTTAGAAAAGATTTATGAGTCAGTGAGTCGCAGATTGGACATCCAACCAAGAATCTCGATCATGAACCGAAAATTGGATTACGTTACGGAAGAACAACGCGCTCTTCTTAGTGTATTGAATGAAAAGAAGGGAACTCGGTTGGAGTGGATCATCATCATTCTTATCATGGTGGAGGTGTGCTTTGAGACAGTACATTTCGTGGAAAAATACTGGGATCGGAACTTGAGGGAGGGATCTCGACGGGATGAAACGAAAGACTAAACTGGCTAATTTTTCGAGTTAACTCTTCAAAAGATCTTGTCGCTTGCTTAAATCATTGCAAGTAGATCTGACGTTGCAAAAAGGGGAGCATGATTACTTTCAAAAAAAAGAACGCTTCATTAACCGAGACGATATGGGCCAGATTCTGCTTTGGAGACTTAAGTATTGTTAGAGGTCAAAATCTAAGTTTGTATGACCTCAAGACTTGAGTGCTCACTTAAAACGTGTCTGGCCTCTTTTATGTTTGACCCTCGCGTGCTTACTTTATACACTTGGCGCAGAAAACTTGTATATATGTTAGGAAATCTCGATAATCGAACGAGCACGTGATTTATGAAGCACTGCCCTACTTGACGTAGTACTTGAAACCAAGTTATCGGTCACTTTCTTTTGTGAAAGCATTTCAGGCACGATCACTAACGTCATTCGCTTCGTGGTTGATTAGAAGTGGTTTCAACAACATCAAGCCCTAATTATTCACGACATTGTATATAGCATCATGCAATACTTATAAGATTGAAAACTTTATTTACAGAGTCCAATTTTTACCCCATATGGGGTTAGGGCACTCGAAGAGCATTTTAGGACGGAAGCAAAAGCACGGGAAGCGAAAGCCTAGATTACCTGCACACCAGCCTATGATATCTGTAATCTCTGTCGAATAGGCGGTCTCGCTGTACTGCATGCAAGGGGTAGGCCGTTTCCAAGGCGATTTCTTCTGCTCTTCCTGCGCAAGTGGTCTAATGCTTGCAGACAGCCCGCCATCACCGCCCGATGCATTTCATATCGCAATTCATTGACTCGTTTATATACGCATACAGGTTCGGGCCGAGGCTTGCATCGGTTTTTTTTTTATCTCGTAATACACTTTAGGCTTTAGTGTTGCTCCTTTGACTAGAACTGTTGTATTTGAACCATCTTTAGGTTACAGACCCTTTCCTCAACTTTTCATTTTCCGTACTGTTATAATCTGACTCATTCCCCAAACCAATACCCGAATAACCACACCAGTTCGCGATGATTCCCTCGAGAAGAGAGCTTTTCACAGAAAACGATGAGTATGACTCCAGCTATGTTCTACTTTTCACGATAGCATCATGTGTCATTTGGGTCATGGTGCCAGGCTTGGCCTTTCTCTATTCAGGTTTATCTAGAAGAAAGTCCGCTCTATCTATGATATGGATAGTGCTTGGCTCGTCATTTATCGGTATTTTCCAATGGTACTTTTGGGGATACTCTCTTGCGTTCTCTCCTTCAAACAACAACTTCATTGGGAACTTGAGCCATTTTGGGTTCAAAGATCTTATAGGTGAAAATGGGTCTGGGAATGCCTACCCGAGAATTGCGTTTGCTATTTTCCAGATGCAGTTTTTGTTAGTGACATTGGCCATTATCGCCGGAGGTTTGGTTGCTGAGCGTGGTCGTTTCGTCCCCGCACTTGTGTTTCTCTTTTTGTGGGCCACTGTCGTCTACTCGCCTGTCGTCTACTGGATCTGGGGCGGTGGCTGGGCTTCTACATGGCGTGGAGGTGTGCTCGACTATGCCGGTGGTGGACCCGTTGAAATTTTGTCTGGTGTCACCACTTTTGTCTACTCGGCCTTCCTAGGAAGAAGAAACGAAAATCTCATGATCAATTACAGGCCACACAATATCTCCACCATCTTCTTGGGTACGTCTTTGTTGTACTTCGGATGGCTATTTTTCAACGGATTCTCCTGTGGCAATGCTTCGGTGAAGGTCCCTTATTCCATGTTGAACACCCATTTATCCGGAGCTTTTGGTGCAATCACCTGGTGTCTTTTAGATTTCCGCCTAGAGGGCAAGTGGTCCATGGTGGGATTGTGTTCTGGTTGCATTTCAGGATTGGTCGCAGCGACCCCTGCTTCCGGATTCATTCCGCTCTGGGCATCCGTTATACTAGGTGTTGTCTCCGGTGTGGTGTGTAATTTCCTGACCCAATTGAAATACTTGTGTCGTGTTGATGACTCGCTTGATGTGTTGGCAGAGCACGGTATCGCTGGAATGATTGGTTTGCTTTTCAACGGTCTCTTCGGATCGGCGACTGTGGCAGGATACGACAATGTGACCGATCACGCCGGTGGCTGGCTTGACCACAACTGGAAACAGTTGTACATTCAAATCGTTTACATTTTGGCCACCGCCGCATATTCTGGCGGTGTCACGGCAGTCTTGTGTTTTGTCATGAACATGATTCCCGGATTGCAATTGAGAGTTGACTACGACGCGGAGGAGATGGGTGTCGATGAGGACCAAATCGGTGAGTTTGCCTACGATTACGTGGAGGTGAGAAGAGACTTCCTAGATTGGGGAATCCCCCAGAGTGCGCCTAACGAGGATGCCGACACGCCAGTGGCGAGAGAATTCTTGTCCGGAGTGGGAGCAGCCTCCGGAGTACCCTCCGAGATTCCTTCTAGCGCAGTGTCAGAGAAGCGAGATTGATGAAAATAGAATTTCAGGTTTTAGATGTGGCATATATTACGATGAACAATTAATACGATAAACAATTAACACCATGTAGAATTACGAGGTTATGGCTCATGTACGATGGTGACCCCACAAAAGCTAACCCATCGGAACTACTGAAAAACAAAGAATGAGAACTGTGCATACTGCAACCGAGAAATTGGCCTGGCGGTACTCCGTACTTTAATTACTTATTTTTACTTATAAGGCACCTGAAAGGCACGATTCAGGTTACCTACACTCCTGCTCAATCGTCAGGACTCCAAGTCCTGAATAGGCCGGAACCGGTGTGCAGTATGCAGTCTGGAATCACGTTACTTTTTCCAAGGCTGTCATCGCAAACGCTTAGGGGAACTCTAGCATCGTTAACGTCGATTTCATGGAAGTTTAATGAAGTGTCTTGAGACTTAGTTGATATCATCGCAAAACATTAGTTGAGAAAGTTGTTGAGAGTTTCTCGAGTTTTAATTTTAGTCTTCACTTCTTATCATTTGCATTCTATCGCCCATTGAGGCGAGACCGCAGACAAATCGCATACCTCCGCTGGTGCGGGTGAAAAATCTCCCCATGCAGTCTGCTCGTGGGAAAAAAAAGTCTGACTCAGAGATCTAGAATTTTGAAAGGCCACACTGATAAATACGTGAATCCGCCTGCAAAGTTTTCATCTCGCCACCGACTTTCTTAATTTCTCGCTTGACGAACTTTTTTTCGCAAACTTATTCATATTCATCAACCAAACATGCTCCGCAGCATAAGATCAAGGCCAGCAGTCCTTGCTGCTCGTCTGAAGCCAGTTGCAGTCGCCGTTGCAAGACTGGCTAGATTCATCAGCACAACCAAGAGCAATAATGCCGCCAACAGCCATAATACTACTCTGGAGCAGAGAAGACCACAGCCGGCCCCCTCTTTCGACCAGGGCCCACAAACGCCCAAAAAGAACACGGCGAAGGCCGCTGATATGGATGACTCGTTCATCGGCTTGACCGGTGGTGAGATATTCCACGAAATGATGTTGGACCACGGCGTCGACACCGTTTTCGGGTACGCCGGAGGCGCCATCTTGCCGGTCTTCGACGCCATCTACAACTCGGACAAATTCAAGTTTGTTTTGCCAAGACACGAGCAAGGTGCTGGACACATGGCAGAAGGTTACGCCAGAGCCACTGGCAAGCCTGGTGTCGTTTTGGTCACTTCCGGCCCCGGTGCCACGAACGTGATCACGCCTATGCAGGATGCCTTGATGGACGGTGTGCCTTTGGTGGTCTTCACCGGTCAGGTGGTCACTTCCTCCATCGGTACCGACGCCTTCCAGGAGGCGGACGTCGTGGGTATTTCCAGACCATGCACGAAATGGAACGTCATGGTCAAGAACGTTGCCGAGCTCCCCCAGAGAATCAACGAGGCGTTCGAGATCGCCACATCCGGTAGACCCGGCCCCGTGTTGGTTGACTTGCCCAAGGATGTCACTGCCTCCATCTTGAGAGAAGCCATTCCAATCCACACGAGATTGCCATCCAACGCCTTGTCTCAAATCACGAAACGCTACACGGCCAAGTTCACGACGGAAGCCATTGAGCGTTCTGCCAACCTCCTCAATATTGCCAAGAAGCCCGTGCTTTATGTTGGCGCCGGTATCCTCAACAGCCCCAAGGGTCCTGAGTTGCTCAAAGAGTTGGCTGACAAGGCCCAGATTCCTGTCACCACTACTATTCAAGCTTTGGGTGCCTACGACCAAAAGGACGAAAAGTCCTTGGATTTCTTAGGAATGCACGGAAACGCGGCTGCCAACACCGCCATGCAAAACGCAGACTTGATCATTGCCCTCGGTGCCAGATTTGATGACAGAGTTACTGGCAACGTGAGCTTGTTTGCCCCTGCCGCTAAGCGTGCCGCTGAACAGGGCAAGGGTGGTATTGTCCACTTTGAGATCAGTCCCAAGAACATCAACAAGGTTGTTGAAGCCACCGAGGCGGTCGAGGGAGATGTCACCCGCAACTTGGCCTCTTTTATTCCGTTGATCAAGGAGGTGAAGGAGAGAAAGGAGTGGATGGGCCAGATCAAGGCCTGGAAGGAGCAATACCCATACAGCTATACCTTGGAGTCCCCGGGCTCGCGGATCAAGCCCCAGACTTTGATCAGAGAGATCTCGGAGCAGTCGCAGACCTACAACAAGGAGGTCATTGTCACCACCGGTGTCGGTCAGCATCAGATGTGGGCCGCACAGCACTTTATGTGGAGAAAGCCAAGAACCTTCATCACATCCGGTGGATTGGGAACCATGGGTTTCGGATTGCCCGCAGCCATTGGAGCCCAAATTGGTAAGCCCGATGCGATTGTCATTGACATCGATGGCGATGCTTCTTTCAACATGACCCTCATGGAGTTGTCCTCCGCGGTGCAGGCGAATGCTCCTGTGAAGATCTGTGTCTTGAACAACGAGGAGCAAGGCATGGTCACCCAGTGGCAGTCTCTTTTCTACGAGCACAGATACTCCCACACCCACCAGTCTAACCCCGACTTCATGAAGTTGGCCGAGGCCATGGGTGTCAAGGGCATCAGACTTTCGAAGCAAGAGGAAATGAAGTCTGGTGTCAAGGAGTTTTTGGACTGCACAGGCCCCGTCTTGATGGAGGTCGTTGTCGAGAAGAAGGTTCCTGTTTTGCCTATGGTTCCTGGCGGCAAAGCTTTGGATGACTTCATTGTTTATGACGCTGAAGTGGAGAGACAGGAGAACGAGTTGAGAAAGGAGAGAACGCTTGGTGAGCACTAATGGGTATTACCCCAATGTTCATAGTGTAGATCGCCAGTTTGTTGGCCGTGCG
>JAJMCI010000181.1:0-31302 GCA_030565705.1 Metschnikowia baotianmanensis | reverse complement strand
AAAGACTACCCGTGTTGAACCAGGTACATCTGGCAACATCTGAAACTCCTCGTCCATGAGTGACATGGCTCCCCAAGTCCCCATAATTCGCCAGGGGTATCCCTTTACCAGGTGATCCAAATCTCCATAGTCATCGCAGAGAGAAAACATCTGCACATGCAAAAGAACAATGGCCCTGACGAGCTCGTTCTCTCGGACGCCGCCAAAACGGTAGCGCAGCAACGTGGAGGAAGCAAACATCAAAAAAGTAAAAAGACGTTTTGCGAACGTGTGCATAGCCGATAGTCCGTTTTCATTGGTTCCTTGAAGGTTTACCATTGTCCTTGATATTTCATCAAATTCCGGCACCACTGTGTCCATAAAAGTCTCGAAACTCGACAGCTCAAGCGACTGGTCGTGCATGTAATTCTTGACCTTTTGAGTGAATCGACGGATTCTAGCGGCAATCACAGCGTTGTTATTTTGCGCCTCGGGCATCCCGTTTGGGGCAAGTGGGACTGATATGGGAAGAGTGTGGTTTTTAGAAGCGCTCAATTCTTCAAGTGGCTCAGATAGCCGTTCTTTGCTTGTGTTGTTTTTACTGGTTACAGCCGTATGCAAAGGTTCCGATTGGGGATTGATATTAGTGGAAGATAATTCAGGGTTGGGACGAAGTATGGTCTCTGTATCTTCAGTCATCAAACTAGGGGTGTGCTCAGATGCACGAGTCGATTCTTTTTGAATGCCGGTTCCGGCAGCAGATGCTCCTGGCGATGGCTGCAAATTCACGTCTTTCGTGCTTCCATCTTTATGGCCTATAGTTATGTCAGAGGCTGAGTGGAGCATGGCCTCCCGCATGATCTTGATCAGGAGTAGCCCAAGCAATGGCTTGATGTCGTGTGCTTCTGTTAATATCAGCCCTTGTACTTTTGTGTATTCACGTTCTGCGTCGCTTTTACTCTCGAATCCTTTTTGTAGATTCTCGTGGCAGTCATACTCGTGGCCAGTGGTGGAAACGTAATCTTTGATAAGGATCAGGTGAAAGCCCATAAGTGGGTGGGCTGGACCCACTTGAGGGTTTGCGGATAGGGGTGGTGAGCATTTCGAACCTGGGGATGCCCATAAAAAGTCCAACAAGCTCGGAATGGGACTACCCACACCTCTTCGGGTCTGGTCGATCGTGTCCATCTGCTGTTCAAATGTTCGGAAAGGGATACTGGAGGAGCGTGCGAGAGAGAGAAAGAAACATATAATAAAAGGAAGCAGAGGGGGGTGACGGAGGAAATCAGTCATTTTCGGGGGACACCGTGAAGAAATACGAGTAAGGTAAACGGGTAGATCAAAAAAGAAGAAGAGTTTGAAAGGGTGAACAGAATTGCATGCCAAGTCTGATTATGACTGCTTTTATGTATAATTTGACTTGCTGGTTCGAATACGTATGGCTGTGCATTCTACTCGGCTATGTGCATTTCAAAAAATGCCTGAACCCGGGTAAGGGCTTAAAAAGAGGGCAGTCCTGTCTTCTTTCAGAGAAGTATAATGCAGCCTAAGCCAAGCTTACTTGAAAGATCGGAAAAACATATCGGGGTAGCTTTTGTTCCGTAAAAAAATATTACTGAGCATTTGAGATGCTCAACGTTTGCGTGGAACGTGCTGGATCTATTGGCTGGGAATGCAATTGTTTTTTGAAACTGGAGACCTTACCACATGATTCAGAGTAAGGGAGTGGAATATCTACACACAAATTGGGTGAAAGAGGACGTGATTAATACGAATGGAGTTTTGGCTAATTTCGAGTGTTGTGGAGAAAGGAGCGGCCATCATAAGCCTAGGATTTCACTGTTCTCTTTTTTTCTTGTTCTTTTTCCCCAGCAAGTGTAGTTCAGCTAGACCAAGAGCTGGCTGGCTTCATTTCTTATACGCTCATCGTTCATTCAAATTACTTCGATATAGTGCTGATTGTGATTGTCAAGTTAATATACGTTGATATCCAAGTACACGTCTTCTAATATCAAATAACCTACTAAATCCTGTATTCCGATTGGCCATGAAAGCCATAATGAAATTGAAACTAGACTCACGCGAGGCAATATTTATCGCCGCTATAAGGAATTTGCCTCAAATACACGAATGGAGTTCCAAGTCTCCATCAGATCCAGGCATAGGAGTCAATAATGTACCCATTCATAATATATTTCCAGAGAGGGCCATTCAATGATCATTAAAGTCATAAACCCCCTTTCAACAGCACACTGAGAGCAACCTGGACTTTCTCTGGGATCTGTGCTCGTAGCTCCTCAACCATTCTCTCCAACTCGTCTTTCCTATCATTAAAAACCACCCGTGTAGAGATAGGCACATCCGCCAACGCCTGGAATTCCTCGTCCATGACCGCCATCGCTCCCCAAATCCCCATAACTCGCCAGGGGTATCCTTTCACCAGGTAATCCAATTTTCCATATTCGTCGCATAGAGAAAAAACTTTTACATGCAAAAGGACCATGGCCCTGACGAGCTCATTTTCTCTGATTCCACCGAAACGATAGCGCACCAATGTGGACGAAGCAAACATCAAGAAGTCTAAGAGTCGTTTTGCGAACGAGTGCATAGTCGATAGGTCCTTCACATGGGCCCCCTGAAGGTTTACCATCATCCTTGATACTTCATCAAATTCCGGCACCAACGTGTCCATAGAAGTCTCGAAACTTGACACATTAAGCGACCTGTCGTGTGTGTACACCTTGAGTTTTTGGATAAACTGACGGATTTTGCCCACAAGAGCAGCTTTATGATTTTGCGCCTCCCGCATCCCGTCTGAGAAAAGCGGGACGGATGTGGGGATATTGTAGGTTTCGGAAGTGCTAATTCCCGCAAGTGGCTCAGCTAGTCGGTCTTCACCTGTGTCATTTGTATTGTTTACAACAGTGTGCAAATAATTTGGTTGGGGATTGACATTAGCTGGAGAGGATTCATAGTTGGGACTAGAAATAGCCTTTGTTATTTCAGTCACTGAACTAGAGGTAAGTCCAGATGCACGATTTGACTCCTTTCGAATGCCGGTTCTGATGGTAGACGTTCCTGACGGTGACTTTGAATACATGTCTTTCTTGCTGCTCTCTTTATGGCTTAAACTCGTGCCACAGGCTGGGTGGTTCATGGCCTCCCGCATAATTTTGATCAGGAGTAGCCCAAGCAATGGCTTTATATCCTGTGTTTCTGTCAAAGACTCCCCTTGTAAATTTGCGTTCACACGCACTGTATCGTTTTTCCTCTCAATAGCCTTCTGTATAATTTCTTGGCAGTCGTTGTTGGAGCCCGTGGTGGGAATGTCATCTTTGATGCGGCTCGGGTGCAAAACTATAATTGGGTGAAGTGGCCTTGTTTGAATGTTTTCAGAAAAGGGTGGCAAGTATTTCGAGCCTGGGTATGACCATCTGTAGTCTGGCATGGGCCGTGAAATTGGACTGCGAATACCTCTTTGCGTTGGGTCGATCGTGTCTGTCTGCTGTACAGGCTTTTGGAAAGGAATATGGACGGAGCGTGCTAAAGAGAGAAGGAAGCATATAAGAAGAGGCAGGAGAGAGGGAAGAGAGAAGAGCTCAGTCATTCTAGAGCAACACCCTGAAGAAGTACGAGTAAGGTAAAGGAATAGATCGAGAAAGAAAGAATTTAAAAGGGCAGCCAGGAGTTTAAGCCAGGCCTGAAAATGAGTTTTACTGTATTGCTTTGACTTGTTGGTTTTTAGACGTTTAGCTGTACTTTTTACCCACCCATAAAATTTCAATGATTATCGTAGTCCAAGAAGAAGGACTTAATGATGTGGTACTCGTGTTCCACATTGAAGAGATAGAAAAGCACTTAAAACGATATACAGTTGCAAAATCGGTTTAAAAACAGTGATAGCTACTGCTATGCGGAAATAAAACACTTAGCCTCTACAATCCTCATCGTGTTCATGGAACGAGCTGTACTATCTATGCCAGGAATATAGTTCCATTTTGAAACAGGTGGCTTTTCCGCAAAATACAAAACAATGGAATGGAATTTCTACAAGGAAAAATAATGAAAGAAATATTATGCTTTGGCGTGAGTAATTACAATAGAGTCCTGGCTACTCTTTAGGATTTTGGAAAAAGGATCGGCCATCACAAGCTTTAAAACGACATTCTTTTCCGAAATAGGATACGTGGCCATTTTAGTTGCGTATTAAAAATTACAAAATTAAACCTTCTCCCTGTAGTTTTTTTTTTTTATTGGTAGATTCATTGATTAGAAGAAGGCTCAAAAGTTACCTTCCAAGCCCAAATACTATACAGCCATACATAAAAAAAAAAAAAAAAACAACATAAAACCTCTAACCCATTTCGAGTTTTTTTAAACTTCCTTAGAGGCACGTTTTACCGGAGAAATTACAACGCCCAAGTTTAGAGAATTGGTTTGTTAAGAACGTCCGAAAGGTATTTTCTGGAACGCGGTCTAAGTAAAAAAGTATCCTTTGAATGATTCGCTTCCAGTTTTTCTGCCTAGGCAGATATCTAAAGTCTGGAAAGCGATTCATCCTTTGGGTAGCTAACACAGTCAATTTCAATACATCGGTGAGGTCAAGTCGGAATCATTTTAGGTGATTCGTGAGATGGGACCTCGAAATGGGTTAGAGGTTTTATGTATAGCTCTGCAGTTCGTGGACTAAGAAGATAACTTTTGAGCTCCGCTTAAATCAATATATCTATCGAAAACGGAAATAAATTACTTTCCGTTCCCTTTCATTCCCACTCGTGCCTCCCTTTCCCTTCCTTTGTAGCTCTCCCACCATCAATATTACAATTTAGGCGCTCCTCCTCCGGAATCAGTATCCACAATTCATTGAGGATCAATTCCACTTCAGCCTTCCTATCAAAAAACACGTGGAGCGTAGCTATTGATACATTCGGAATCTCCCCGAAAATCTCCGTCCAGAGGCACATCGCCTTCCAACAACTGATCACTCTCTCAGTGTAACCGAAGATTCGTCGATCTAACCTTCCGTAGTCATCATATAAAGAAAATAGTCGAACGTGCAAATAGATCATTAGGGTGATCAAGTGGTGGGGTTTATACGTTTGTGAAGTATATTGGTTCAATGTTTTGGAAGCGTACTGCATGCAATGGAACATGCGGTTGGCAAACACGAGACTGGCTGCTAAATTGGCCCCTTCTCGCCCAAGGAAAATTTCCGAAGAATCTGTCATGACCAGGATTTCCGAGAATTGAACGCTGAGTTCGTCGAATGACCGTTCAAAGCGATTTGCGTCGAAATTTTCGTCGTGGGTGAATGCTCTTAGATTATGAACAAACCAATGCACTTTTTCCCTCAAGTTACTTCTATGCTTTTCCGTTCTGATTATCACTTTGGAGCTCGACAAGGGTACATTCTTGACCAAAAGTGTAGGCGAAGGGATAATAGTACCAGAAGGGACAGGTAGCGTGGTATTGTTCACGGGCAAAACTGGCATGGTGATGATAATAACAGAAGGGACAGAAAGGGTGATACTGTTCATTGCCAAGACTGGCAGGGGGACACTGGCAATTGAAGTGAGCTGGTGTTCCGCAAAAGATTCTGGAGTCTTAATTCTCTCAACACTTCTGAGACCCTTGGTTATGATGGATGACAGATGTTTGTGCTTCGGTTTCACCTTCGACATATGGAATCGGATGATGTCAGGTGACGAGCCCGTGAGCTCAATCTGGGGGAGCGGCCTCCGAGGCGGCAAGTGGGCAGAGACAAATGGGATAAATAGTGAAAGAACGCATGAGACATAGGGCGACATTGCGGTTGCGCTTCTAGAACAGAGGACAGGGTTGGGGTCAAAGGGGAAAAAATGGTCGTAGAAAAAAGATTTAAAGCAAGGTGTCTGTAAGGTCAGAAAAACAGATTTTTTGAAACTTGGAAAGAGCGACTGGGGTCA
Source organism: Metschnikowia baotianmanensis (assembly GCA_030565705.1). NCBI lineage: Eukaryota > Fungi > Ascomycota > Pichiomycetes > Serinales > Metschnikowiaceae > Metschnikowia > Metschnikowia baotianmanensis. Next base: position 25,378 of record JAJMCI010000181.1, on the reverse strand, counting down.
ATATGAAAAGATGGACTGGAATTATGAAACCTTGAGGTCTAATCTTTAATTGAGCCCTAAGACATAGGCACTCACGATATCCAGGCTATGCTGATCACAGGTAAGTTGGTGACTTGTGACCTTTTGGGCCGTGGAATAATTACTACATCTGAGAGCCGGGCCGAGGAAAAGCTCCACCTTTCTTTCTTGATCCTTTTGATGATAGGAACTCTTTTTTTCTCTTGATATTCTCTCACGTCGCTTAGGATTTGAATACCACGACTAGAGTAAGGGTGGCGGTACTACTTGAATTGTAACTTTGGGATGTATATGGAAAGATCCACTTCACATGTGGAATTTTTCCTCATGTACTCCTCCTTTTGCATCGGTGAATTTAGAGAGCCCGACATAGAACAAGCTCCTGAAACACCCTTGATTTCTCTTGACATAATATATTTGCAGAATAATTTTTCTACAACAATTCTTTGTGCCGAGCCAAGATAGGTTCTCTTTTCTCTCTTGCATTTGTTTTGCCATTTCGATTCTTTAAAGAATAAATTAAATTTTTCATGGGCTGGTCCAAAAGCCTACTCACTCTTTGGGTATCCTGTTTAGTATTCGTGAAAGAAAGGATACTCCTGTCATAACGTAATGCCATGGACCTCAAGAAGCTTGTAAGAGAAATTCTTCATGCCTCAAAGTTTGTAGATGTGTGAGTGTACCTGAATCTTTAGCTCTTCTCTTTAAAATATATCATTGTCCTTTACATTTCATCCATGATTGTGTATCTGCATTATTGTATAATAACAGCAAATGTTGAGAACACCAAAAGATAACGTTCAGATTATCACGGTTTTATTGATTATAGGCTCAATCAATACATTTTTCCGGGGAATGTAAAGAAGATTCAGAGTATACGTAGTCCCATTGATTTTACTCATCTATGTCTCTCCCGACTGACACACTCTTGGGCCGCTTCCCTCTCTTGGAGACTGAAACAATTCTTTCCTACCTTACACCTGCGTGACATAAATCACACATCATAACCTTACAGATATGCTGTCCCGGTCTGGAGCTAGATTTTGTGCCCACAAGTCCTCAATCATCAGTTCCACTTCCTCTTTCCGATCATAAAAAAATATCCGTGTCAGCAAGGACACGCGCCTGAGATTTCTAAATTTTCCCTCCCACTCACACACTCTCTTCCACGCCTTGATTATTTTCTTGGCATACCCGTCCACCAGAATATCCAATTGACCACGTTCATCGCATAAGGCGAACAACTGGACGTGCAACTCGAGCATGTGCTTTATTAACCTGTGAGAATACCTGTCGTTCATGTGATAGTCCTTGAACAGTGCCGTAGTGAACGCCATGTACTCGAACATCCTTTCCGCAAACCTTAGAATAACTGCCAGGTCAGCCCGAGCGAGACCTTCGTGGTTGTCTTTTGCTTTCTTGAGATCTTCCAACTCTATCGAAAGCTCTAAGAAAGATCTTTCAAAGAGAGAAGAGTCAAAAAATTGCGGTTGAATGAACTCCCGGAGCTTTCCCAAGAGACTGAGGAGCTGCTCTTTTAGACCTATCAAATGGTTCAGTTCCTCGGCCATTCTGTATGGTGAGGACGGGCCAAAAGCGGGAGTAAGAATTGTCTTAGTTTTAAGAGGGGTAGCCGAAGGTGTGTCTTTTCTTAAAATGCCCGGAAATGTTCCTGAAAGTGGAAGAACAGCTCTGCCGTTTGTGCTCTGGCTGGTGATGACAGCATGCGGTGACTCGGGAACGCCAATAAGATGGAGTGGCTTTCTGGGTGGAAGATTAATGGAAAATATCGGATTTACAGTTAAGATTATAATCAAAGTCCAGAGAAACGGCATTGCCTGCGGGGTGCAAGATATGGTGGGGAAGTTAGGAGGTGATTATGGGGAAAACTTTTCAAATTATGTGATTAAAATAGTTTGAAGAACAGTAATTTTTCGTCGAGACTCATGCTTTAAGAAAGATTTTGAAAAGGAATATGTCTATGAACTTGGCTATGTAGAATTCGGTGCATGACCTTCTGACTTGTGAAACTACAAGTCCCTTTCTGAGATATACGCAAGGAGTTTAAAGAGGACAAAGAAGTGGATATCTATCTTCTCTTGTCGCCATATTTCTTCAAAGTATATATCAAGTCTACTACTGCATTCTTTCAGGGGACCGCATGTTCCAAGACTTGACATATATCTACATTCGAGATGGCGATGCATCAAAAAGAGAGCAACCAGATTCCAAAAATTAATCAAGTTTTCCATCTTTACCCCAGGTCTCCCTAGTTCCGCGTCCCAATTCTCTCTATTGTTTGCAGAACTTAAAATGTCCCTTTTTAGCTTTTGAAATTGGAGGCGTTTTCAAACAATAAAATTTGAGTTTTTGAGAGTGCTCGTTAGTTCTTTGTTTATAACATATGATTTCTCAAACAAAACCACTCTTTCGAAAAGGCCGTCTTGTATTTTCAAAACATCAGCCTTCTCCATATAGAGCTGACCCGCTTCACTTTTAATAGTCAGATACTTACTCATAAACTTCATTCTCGTGCGATTACAGAATGTCAATCACATCCGTCACTTGTGCAAGTTGACTAGTCAAACTACCTACATACCGGATATTGCGTTTCAGCTCACGGGTATCTGACCTGAAAAATTATTGATGCCTTCTCTAGGGTTTGAATCCATGACTTCTTTAAATTCATTTATCCCTCCTCTATTCTGCCTGAAAACACGACAAGTGTCACGACAGAGACATTTCCCAGAACCTTGAATGCTTCGTCGCAGAATGCCACTTCAAGCTGTAAAATGCCGCTTTCTTTCCATATCCCGTCCTCGTGTATTCTCCATTTTCTCTTCCTTACAGAAAGAAAAGAGATGACAGGTATAGTAATTTAGTCGTGTTGACATGAAATTCGTATTGACGACGACACACTCTTTTTCCTCCACTTTTAGCCATTTTAAAAAACTAATATCCTTCGTCAGACTTACAAAAAGGTGCGCCTTATATTTGGTTGATGAATCCTGCGTCAATATATTGGCTGCAAACCGCATGCAGTAAAAGCTGAGGTTTGCAAACACAAGTGTAGATCCCAAGTTTACTTCATTTAGACCAAAGTGAGCTTCAGAGTAGTTAATCATGATCATGACTTCAAAAAGTTGCGTTTTGAGAATGCTTAGGGACGCATCAAATGGGCCGCTCCGAAATCATGTAGATCTTCAAGGCACATTTTGTTTTTTTCTACCACTTTGGGGATATTCAGTGTAGTTGAAATAATTGTAGGAAGGGGAGTGATGGCATTGGTAACCGAAGGGTTGGCTAGGGGAATGATAATGATGGGAGGGACAAACAATGCAGTGAAAATCACATAATAACAGAAATCATTCACCCCAAGATGTGAAAAAATTGTATAAAAGTCTGTGGCAAGCGACTCAGCAGCGGATTCAATATTGAAGCTGGTGGGAAGCGGGGCTTCTACAGGAAGGGTTGACTCTCAGAATCAAACTTGTTCTTATCTTTGTAACAAGAATCCGAGTAATGCCATGTGATGGAGGGATGTTTTACATCTGGCCGAGCGGTCTTCGGGGGTGGTAACTAAGGAGTAATAGTCGAAAATATATCCAGACGTGATTTCTAAGTCGGGAAAGGGACGTCAGGGTACGGTGAGGAAACTAGTGTGATTGAAAGTGGGAAAGTACGCGTTGCAAAATGCGATAGAGTATGAAAACATAGTTGTGGTCTCAAAAAAGAGAAGACATCTTAAATGAGATAAACGGAGGCGTGAAACAGTGGAGATGGGTACGATCTTGATGTACTTATGCATCGTCTTTCGGTCCAACATTAGAAAGAGAATATCTCGATCATCTAATCTGTGTCTTTCAAGTAGAATGTGGTGATCAGTGACCTTCCAAATAAAAGGTTCTGAAAAAGAACGAGAAAGAAAAGTGCAGGATACAACCATTGAAGCTGTTGGAAAGCAAGATTGCCATGCCTTGAAATATATTTTGCTGTCTTTTCTTCGCTGAGTAGTTTGATAAGTGGGTATCTCAGTAATTATTTCCTGAGAATTCTCGTTTTATTTCATACATTGATTTTATTGTTCACCAATTTAGTTCCTTCAATAGCATTCCTGTCTAACCATAGTCTGCGTGTCATCTGCAAAAGAGCTTGCATTTTGCATACCAGTAGATACCGACTGGAGCCGCAAATGGCCAATGAATTATTTCCTTGTGCTTCCGGGGCTCATTTTTAGAAGCTGCATAAGAGAGGGAATTATGGGTAATACCAAAAGAATGCTGCTCGTTATGCTTGCCTGTAATTTTAGTATGCTTTTCTTCTTCTTACACCGGGAGGAACCTTTTCAGATGTGTCCGTGAACTTCGAATTCAGAGATGTCGTCGTAGGATATGACACTGGGTGTGTATCTAATGTCTCCCTAAGTACATATTCGAGGCAACCCTGAATGAAAGAGGTGGACTCCTGTTATTGGTGACTCGGTGATATATATACCTGAATATGGCGACAAAACACCATCCTCCTTGGTTTTCATTGGCCAATTACTCGAAGATTTCCCTAAAAAGGACTCCCTAAGGTAATGGTAACAGAATTCCTCAAGAATGAGGTGAAGCCCAAGATTTTATTTGATTGAGTAGTATAATGCAACAGAGATACCTGGAAAGCAGCCAGCTTAGCATTAACTGAGAATCAAAACATCTAGGGCCGGCGCCTTGAAACTCTCCCTGGATGATTTGCTCTTGGATCTTTTTTGTATAAGTTCTCCACGCTTTGTGGCAGGTGCTTGTGCTGGCTAACCCTCGCATGGGCTTCTCTCGAACCGAAACCAGTACGCCTACTTCTGCTGTCAGCGAACATATTTGGCCTACAACGGATGTACGTGCACGGCGTGTGTTATAATTAAGCAAGCATTCTTCCCGGGTGGCTCAGACACTAGTATTTTACTTCGGAGCGTGCGAGTAGCTGGAATAAGAGAAGTATATCTGTAACTGTAGGCCCAGTTTCAAAGCCAGAACATGAACGAACAGCCACTAAAATCTTGATTGGGGAATTCTCCACAATTCAGTTAATTCACGTAGTGGCGAGTATTTCACATAACATTTCGGTTAACAGCTCAGGTCATTTTGGTGGTTTCAGGTCAGAATGTGGCTTGCGTGGGCAGATCTTAATCTGAATGGCTCTTCAGAGTTCCCTCAATAATAAGGGATAGTAATTTTTAGATTCTCCCATATCTGTGTACTTTCTGGATAGTGATGGAGAAGAAGCATGACTGTGGCTTCAATGTGGATAAGGGAACTCATTTGCGAGTAGTCGCAACTAGTAAATAGGTCAATGAATTTTTGGCAAGTGCATGAGCTGGAGATGTGTTTTGATTGGTAGATCGGTAGAAGAATTTTGGGCGACATAGATTGTAGGATAAATCTCGGAAAGAGGCTTCATTCCCGGCAGCTGGTAGAAACTAAGACACGCGGGGAGGATGTCTGAAAGAATATCTAATTCGAAAAGATAGCTCGGTATATCCACTCAAATAAACTTTCTGAGCAAAATTATACCACTGTTCTCCCTAAGCTGTCGTTCTCTAGGTATGATTTGCGGAGAGAAACTCCAACGAACGGAAAAGAGGTCTTTTTGGACTGAATATTAACTGTTTTCGCAACTGGCGATCTCATCAACAAAGTTACATACTCTCCAAAGTAATCATATAGGTTATCTACTGCACAGGTTATGATTTTATTCCCTTTGATTATTCTTGCTGTATTATCTTTTGTTTTCAAAGGAACTTTGAGGCATGTTCACAAAAGAGCTGGTCACTGCTAGTGACACATGTTCTTGTTAAGCCTTCAGTATTTTCACCAACTACGATCTCAGAAATAAGTTATTAGTGCTCAACAGGTTTCTTATCACAGCCAGAAAGGTCACAAACATCACTTTCGAAAGTATTGAGCCTCTGGGGTCTGGGTCCACAACTCCTCGATCATGACCTCCACCTCACGTTTCCGATCATTGAAAAACACCCGGGTCGGGTTCGGAACGAACTCCAACTTCAGTACTTTATCTTCTAAAGACAACATCCTCTTCCATGCCTGTACAATCTTCCGTGCATATCCATCGACATGGACATCTAGATTTCCATACTCGTCGCAAAATGAGAACAAAAATACATGCAACTCAAGAATGCCGCTCACCATCACGTTTTCGGGAAATCCCAGCACATTAAGTCTTTTTAAATTATCCAGGGCGAAAAGCATATTTTCAAAGAACTTCTGGCCGAAGCGAAGTGACACACTCAAATCGGCCCCATCAAGGCCATGGAAATTTCCCATCATGGCCTCGATTTCCATGAAATCCTCCTCAAAGTATGCGATGGTATTATCAAACTCATGCACCCTGAATTGGTCATTGCGTAAGAAGATCTTAAGTTTTCGTGTAATCGTCCAGATACGGGCCCGGAGAGTCCGTTTGTGCTTCTGCAGCTCCCATTCTCCTTGTGGCAAAAGTCTAGTTTCGAAAGCCTCTGCTGATTCCTTAGTCTTGGTGGGCGGGGAGAAATATACATACTCAATGATCGTGGCCGCGTTGTCTCCGGCAATTGCTTCACAGACGGATTGTTCCGAAGGAGCATTGTTGATGGATTTTGGAAACGGGTAGAAAAGATAATGCTTAGTGATTCTGAAGGGTGTGGTTTCTGGGAGCAGGTTCCCGTCTGAAGTGCTGGCAGAAACTCTGGACATATGTCCATCTCCTGATAAATATGGATATCCCTTCGAATGTGGATCTAGATCGGAAAGTTTACTCCTCGAGAATAACAGAATGTAGGAACTTGCTAAAGAATTCCTTGTTTGATTTTGATGTTCTTTACCCACGGTGGAGCTTTGGTAAACCAATTGGGAGGCCACAAGTTGACAAGAAAGTGACAAAGCTACGAAAACGTCAGATGCCCTCATTTGGAATATTTTGTGTCTTTTGGTGAAGGAGAAAAGAAAAGTGTATCGCAATTGAAAACGATAGTAGTGTACCTATAAGGCGATTCATGGTTAATTAATTATGAAATAGCCACGTATTCTTCGAGAAGCACTGGTACACAATGGAACTTATTGAATAGCTCGGAACAATGTTTTGAAATGGTAGGAGCAATGGAAATGTGGTTTTTTGGAAAACAATCACATGAATGGTTGGAGGAATAATTAAGTGGGCAAGCACATGATTGCATTGAAACACTCGGGGAAATTCACAAAGAGCAGACATAAAACATTAATTTTGAGCATTGTTTAAGCTTACCAAATACTGAGAATTCAGTGAAACATTTTTCTTCTAATTATTCTGAGATATTCGAAGGTCACTCATTGTAAAGCTATTGATTCACGAACTTGCGGACCTAAATCTTGAGCGTACGAGTGTTTATGTTAACATGTGGATGAAGGAAAACTGGACTGGAATTCATTTTTCGGCATATCTATAAACACTATGGGACTAAGTCTTTTGTTTAGAACCCCCATGAATCTCATAAGCGGTTCTGAAATTTGGTGAGTGTCGAGGACGGGAGCCTGACAGTGCTTACCGCCTTCAAGGAATAATACATGAGATTATCGAGAAAAGGCTAGTCTCTTGGTATGTAAATTTATGAAAGAAGAACTCCACAGCTTAAACCTCTGATACACCAGTGGTTTGGAAGGTGAAACTCAACCTCAGGTGTGTTGTATAGCTGAGCAAACCGTCTGACCACCAAACCGCCCGTGAGGTTCAAACCCACGTTACGAAGCAACAGTAAGCTGCGCGGGCTAAAATTTGGCGGAATAATGAGAAATAGGTAATATCGTCGGAAAGCGTCATATGTGAATGTTTTAAATATGTGAAGAAATGATGGGGAGGTAGGAAATGAAATGGTATACTTGGCAAGTAATCTAATAATAACACCACTCTACTCCGGCTTGTTCCTAAATGTAGTAAAGTGAATAAGAGGATACACAGTCTGTGCATTTTGCTGCCCTCAGTTTTTAAATGAATGAACTAAACGAGTAGTATGATGAAACAGAAAGGAGAATGTTGCAATTCGCATTAGACAATGTGGGCAATGCAGAAACTGACCATGCCTATACCGCAAACATTCAAACTCACAGATTGAAATTTCTATATTTTCCGGGCAGTTTGAAAGGATGATACGGGGTTGAGATTGTTCTGGAACCATTTGTGAGACACTATCTTCCGAATTATTTCTTAAGAGAGTGTCTTTTGAGCTCCCCTTTAATTAGTGTGTCTATCTAAGTAATTGTTTTAACAGTGAGGTAAAAATCCCTTGAGATCGTGACTCAAGAACGTCGTAATCTCCGAAAGAATCGCAGACTCGTCATTGAATGAGATTTTTACTGTTTAGGTTATAATTCTGTGAGGTTATAATTCTGGCCATAAATTCTATACAAAGTGGTATTGACGAGATGAGAATATATCACTGCATTTTCAAGCCAAAAATTTTAACGATACACGCCATTTTCCTCTTGTCATGTAATTCTATAGTAAAAAGTAAACTCATGTAGTTCAAAAGCTATAAAGTTCAGTTCCGATAACAAAGGTCAGTCTCATATCTGAGCACGGAAAAGAAAATAACACATGCCTTTATTCTCACTGTTTCCAAAACCGTCCACTTGGAGAGAGCCAACGTATGGGCCCACTCTATTGTTATTATTTTAAGCCTTTGCCTGTTCGTAATCTCTTGCTCTATCATACAAACTTAAAGACTTCAATATTTGACTCGAATCCACTAGCCCCATCACACACCCATATTTCCATCTTCTCTCATTAATTTCTAACGTCCGGTTTGCTTTTTCATGTGTTCATTGCCCCTTTAATCTTCGCTTACCTTTATTCCCCCTCTTTTCCAATTCTCCACCTGGGCCCACGACTCGTTGAGCATCGCCACCATCAACTCATTTATATGGAAGGAGCACGTGTAAGAAACAAAAAAAGAATCGATTTATCAACCAGCTCGTCCAACCTCGTTACCACTCGCTTCAGCGCCCACCAAGTGTCCACATGATATTTTGAATTCTTTCCAGCTTTACTCTGCCATAACACCATACGAGGAGAAAGGCTTGAGCTCAATCATTGATGACAATAAATCCAAACCATTTATGATGAGACTCTGATATTCTTCCATCAATTCCGTGGCAAGGAGCATCGACTCGAACACTTGAAGAGTCATGTTGTTTATGTTGAAAATTCAAAGATACAGCATAACTTGAAACATTCAATGCTTTAATTTCAGCAAAAGATATACATGGATAAACGTGATGTGAGTAAAGATAAACTTTGGTTTTCATCAGCAGCTAATTGTTACTTCAAACGCGGCATCGATGTCTCTCACCTCTTTATTTAGAGAAAAGTGTAGTTATTCTAAAGTCTCGGGGAAACATATATCGCAAGGCAAAAGTAATTTCCTCTTACCCAGTTTCGTTAGGATAGAGGAAATCATTGAAGATTCAGCAAGATATACTAAGCTAGTAAAGTAAGAGCTAAATGCGTGTCGCTAAATAGTCGTCAGTAACCTCGAAACCTTTGAATACGTATATTTTCCCTGCAGTCTCATCATTGAGTAATGATGCTTTATAACAGAGAAATATTCACAGATTAAAGAGAATATGAACCTGCCTGTAAGTATTCACCAAGTGGGAAGCTTCAAGACTCAAATAATTCATATTATAGAGCTTTGATTTATGGTAGATCTTTCTGGGGAGTCGCATAGTGACTAAAATATCTCCGCCTCAGTCAGAAACTCTTCCATATACTTCTTTTGAGTATAATTAGGAGGAAGGTTTCAGAAAACAGAATTTCTATTCTTGATAAATAAAGATTTTCATCCCAACAGATTGACAAATCCATGCTCTTTGTTTCTTCAGGATTTTCATCTTAATTGCATCGACTCATCATCGGGAATCTGGTCCCACAAGCCATTGACCAATTTTTCCACTTCATCTCGCCGAACAGAGAATGTGGCACGTGTAAGAATCGGCACATCTTCGAGTTCTTTGAAACTTTCCCCCCAGATGCACATGGTCCTCCATGCCTCCACTATACTCCTGGAATACCCTTTTACCAGGAGATCCAACTTCCCGTATCCATCGCATAATAAGAACAACCGCACATGTAGTTCTACCATAGAGCACAAAAGCTCGTTCTCCCTAAGTCCTAGTTCGTTAAACTGTTTCAATGTTCTCGCTGCAAATATCATAAAATCGAACATGTGCCTGGCAAAGTTGATAGACACGGCCAAATCATCTTTTGGCAGGTCTGAAAAGTTATCCACTAATCCTTTAATCACAGAGAGTTCTGCAGAGAGACTGGGCACGGCGTTCTCGAAGTTGTCGGTGTCGAAGTAATGCTCGTGTATGTAATTTTTGAGAAGTCTGACAAATTGCTGGATCCGGAATTTTATGGCAATTATGTACCTCTCCAGCTCACTTGGGTCTGGCTCTTCACACAGTGTACAATGGCATTTCTTATTCCCTTCTCCTTTCTCCAAAGCTGCAATTTTGTATTTGTCATTGGTGTATCTGATAACACTTCCAAGATTGTAATTTGTTAGCGTCTCGCCGGGTTTAAACCGTGGATATTGCTTATCACCACTACCCACAATCAGGTGGGAAACTTCAGTATTTTGGGGACGTTGATGAAGAGGGACGCGGCCGGAAAACACTGTTGAGAGGAAATTTAATAAAGCGATGAATGGAAAAACTTTCATTTTCTCGGAAATTGAAAGTTGGGTATATGAGAATGGTGATGCCCTTGTTTTTAAGGTGTGGGCTTCAAAGTTTTATTGAGTTCGATCACTGAAACAATACAATGTATTCACATGGATTATAGGCTTATGACAGTTTCATGTTTTATTCCGTGGATGATGGAGTTTCATTTGGTGGAAAATAAATCTTACTTCATCTTCTCACCTCCCATTTTGTCCACTTTCGCTGTTTTTGATTGGATTCTGCTAATGTGATCCCCTTAGAAGTTTTTGCACGCTGGTGTTATTGACGATGAACTTCAGATACTTAGGTCTACTTTAATGCATAAAAGCTAATGTGATAGAGACAGCGTGTGAATCTTCGAAACTCCATACTTGAGGCCACGCAACAACTACCATGGTGCCAGATAAATCGATGATTTTAGATATCGGTTAATTTAAACAAAGAATATGTGTTCAAAGAGAGCACCTGTCCAAAGAAAACTTAAGAAAACATTGTGCTAATTCCGACTCTGTGAAGAGTGAAATAATGAACTTCCAGGCCCTAGAACCAAGAGACATTCAACTCTCCACAGACCTTCAAATTCAACACGTACTTTGAAAACATTCCTGAGGCTTTCAGGCTCTGCAGTCATTTCAAAAAAACAATGGCTATGGATGGCTTAAAATGCTCACACTAAATGTCATTACCAGAGCCAGGATATCCTAAACTTCATTAGTAGAGAATTTTGGTGATCGAACTGCAAGAATTTTGTCGTTCAAGATTTTATCGATTAAGGTTTCATTCAGAAACGGACGCGATGTCCCGAAGCTTTGTGGCACTATAATTCATTTCGTATATCCATGAGATTTACTTTCCAAGAGTAGCAACCTGCATATCCAGCTATTCCGGTCATTGTTCCTGAATAAAGTATTAGCTGAAATTAAGATAAAACTGTTTAATGGCCCGTGCAAGAAGAGGCTTGATCCCCAAAATGTGTGTTCTCTTTCCAAAATTCCTTTCTCTTTTAATTGTATCTATTTCTCTGGCGATGCTCATTGTACCTAATATCACAGTCAGCTTCTATGATTATGAGCACCTTAGAAGTTTGTATTCAGAGTTGAGATTTCAGCCATATTCAGCATTGTTCAATCGAGAACTGACTGAGATCTTTATTCCGACAGTTACAGAAAAGTACAGCCTTCCACCTGAGAGAAAAAGAGATATCGAAAATACCCTGAGCGCATGTGACTTTCAGATCCCAGCATCTGGTCAAGTCCTGAGTGAGACAAATCCTGATGAAGACCAGTTTCTGGTCCGTGATTTGGAGAATAGCCTGAAAGATTTTATGCCTCTCACCTCCCTTCAAGACGTCACTCCACCAGGCGTGTATATCGTAATGAATGGGTGCAAACAGCGACTTAATTCTCAGATCAAGCATGCTTTATGCGAAATCAACTTAAAAAGAATTCAGCCAATTGAAACCGCTAAATATTCGAAAACTTTCCAAATTTTCAGGCGACAAGATATACTGCCCGGCTCGGTGGAAAGCGATGCCTCACCAAACACTTCGGATGAGACAATGTCAGAAGACGAGCTCTGGATTCTCGAACCTTTGCCTGTGAGTATCCGGCTCGATGTGGGGTTCCATTATGATGGAGTTGCAACTCCGGAAAGACCTAACTACGGCCCAGTGTCCATAGAAATATCCCGAAGAAATTTGACCAACATGGGCTTTTTAGGGAGAAACAATATTGATGCTGAGGCGTTGGACGGGATGCACGTGACCGAGCTAGTCGGCCACTTCAAGCCGACACTAAGTGGGAACTATAGTTTCCATCTTCCCGATCACGTGATCGCCACCTTCCAGTTAGGCCCGGGGGTCCCTTTCATAAATCATATTGGGTTTATTTCAGGTAGCCAGGAGCCGGATCGAGTGATTAGGGAGTCTTGTGAAATTACGCTTGAAAATGGCCTATATTACCCGTTTCGATTGCTTGTTCTTGGCGATATTGACCTGGTGGGGGAAATCTATGTTTTAGATCCCAGTGGGGAGATTGCTGATGTTTTCGGGCTGTTTCAGACGGATAGGTGAGATTTAAACGTGGTTCAGGGTGATGCTAGGAGCATACTTAAAGTGATTTTGGAAAGACAGTTTACGTTCAGTTGGTGCGATGTCTTTCAGAATGTTTCTCTAGTCCTCTGTATTGGGATAATTCCACTTGAGGAATTCTTTTGGTGGTAGCTCTTGTAGGTATAGTTCTCTGTTGAGCTCTCTATATATCGTAGGCTATCTCTATTTGCGAGGGCATAAATATGTTAAAGAAACATTATGTTAAAAGGTCAGTGATCAGGCTACACTTCAAGGGTTTTATGTTGAATATGAATGGCTTCCTTGTGTGTACCTCTACATAAGTTTTTCTGGAGCTCTTCACATAAATTTCTCTTCTCATTTCCAGGAATACGTTAAAATCTAGCCATGAGACCAACCCTCATGGACAACGAAAAATCTACAGTCTTACCTGACTAGGCCTATGCATAGAAATCTAAATTAAGCGGGATATTCAAATAGCCAGGTAAATAATTGGGATTATTTTGACAAACTTTTGCTTGCACTGAATGGCTGCGAAAATGAGCATTTCTTAGACAAATAAACTGACCAAAGTTGAGCTTAGACATTTTCTTTTCAGCCCAAAAACTATACAGCTATCCGTGAAATTCATGCTTTTCTTGCCCGCCATTTTTGCCTTTTTCAAACCCAGCAATTTGTTTTTTCTTTTAGAAATTTAAAAAGATTTTAAAAAATAGCATATACAGGGCAAGTGGGAAAAGTCAAATAATATTGTTTGTAATTGCGAGAGCTTTCCGAAGTGCAGGTTCTCAAGATAAGTAATATTTGTTCAATACGATTCAAGAAACTTTTTTCGAAACTTCAAGAGAGTGCCTGGAAATTTAGACGACCCAGTTTCTTAGATCATAAGCTAGAGACTTACAGCTTCAAAGGAGAAAACTCATGGCTAACTATCAAGATAATCAGAGACCCCATACTTTAGCCGGCTCTGCTGTCTTTTCGTATCTCTTATCACTGGTCACATGCACACACTGCACATAAGCCCACATGAAGACGATCGGTATCAATTAATTCCTACCATTAAGCGGAACCAAATTAAAAAGAAGAGTAAGAAAGACATATCACTAGTCTCGTATCTCCTTAGAATCTTTCTTTTGTTTCAGAAAGCTCGCCCTCAACACCGCAACCGTTTTTTCTGCCTTTTTCAACTGCTTCCTAAACTCAATTCTCACGCCTATAGGCACTCCCTCATACTCATTAAACCTGTCCCTCCAGAAACGCAACGCCACGGAATTTCGGCGAACGGCGGAAGGGAAGTCGGACTGCACAGTGTCTGGAGTTCCATATGAATCGTACAACCCCAAGAGCTTGACGTTGAGCCCAATTAAGTTGCGGACGAGTTCGAGGTCCTCGCGTCCTGTATAATGCTTCAAAAGCTCAATGGAACCCACCATTTCGTCAAACACTCTCCTCGTGAAACTGAGCTGATCCTGGAGTTTCTGATCACGTGACCCCAGCCTTTTAATCAAGGACGCCACCTCCGAGATCTCTGCTTCCAGCTTGTTCGCAGTCTGCTCGAATTGAATAAAATCAAAACACCAGGCTTCAAGGTAGGGACTTAACTTTGCTTGGATCTCTCTGAGTGTATCCGCTGGGTTTTCCATCATGGGGGCAGGGGCTTCAATGTCTGGTACAAATGCGTATCCATGAAGACCCATCAGCGCCAAGTATGTAGGGACAAAAGAGCCCTTATTGGCAGAAGTGCCTCTTTTGGAAAGAGGGGAGGGGTCCACGGACTTGTGAGGATTTATTGGGGAGGCGCAAGCAAAAGTTAGAATGAGGGAAATAAGAAGGGGTTTCATTATATATTTGTGGATGTAGATAGTGACCGAGATGGTGTGCTTCAGAGATTTGTAGGGCTATTTATGGGCGACTTCCACCGCATCATCTTTAATGAGGATGTCAATCTTGTTTGTCATCTGAAAATGGGATATGCGACAATTTGCGGAGAATTTCAGCTCCTTTTATGTATTGTTTCAGCTGGGCTATGCGCTTAAATCAAGATAAAATCACTTTCAAAAACTTAGTACTTGATTGAAGGAGGGAATAGGTGTAAGCATCTCTCTTCATTGAGTTGTAGCATATTATTGGATGTTTTAAAAGTACTTGTGACTCTTACAAAAATATCCACAGCCGGAATGTGATTTGGAACTCATTCTTGACACGCGGAAAAAGTCAGCGAACAAAAGAGAAATTAAGCTTGAAACCTGGTGTATCGGCGACAATAGCCGAAGCTGACTTGCGTGCAAGCGTATGACACACAAAGGGAGAATATACAACGTGATGTCAAAGTTGGCATTCCGTCTCTATTCATTCGAATTTCAGTTTTCCAAACAATTTTATGTTACATTGTTGAAATTTTTAATGAAGACTCGAGTTTCAAAACAACCATTGGTGTCGCAGGGGAACTTTTTTTGTTTTGGGATGGATCAAAATTGTGGGTGACACAATCTTCGACGTAAAATCAGTAAAATAGAGTTCTGGGCGCAATACGAGAAGAAAGCGGGCGTTCTTCAGAGACACATATCGCATATTACAGGGGAAAAAAACATACCTCATCAACTGTCTAAAACCCATAGATACGTCTGGATAATGCACTGAGTATTGAAAGACTCCAGATATCCCAAGCCCTAGTCTCTCCTCTTCACATTACCCGCATTTGAAAATTATGTCAACTGGTCACTATTTTACCTCGACCCAAAGCTCGTTTCCATTGTCTATCATTAAGAACAGAAAGAGGAACCTCATCTCTCTGCTCTATCATAAGCCAGCTCATCAGAAACGGCTTGAGGTATATCATCATCCTTCGCCTTCGCCTGCCTCTGCTTCTTGATGTACTTATTCCAAGTTGAAAGATGTGCTCTATTATTCTTCAGCTTTCTATTTGTAGTTGTGACTTTGGACAAATAATAGAGGAGAATCGTGAATTGTAACTCAGACTTAATACTCAACCAACTTGAAGAACACCAGATAATTACTTATGGTTGCGGCCACACCACACAAGTCATGCAATAGCCCCTCCTGCATACTGCGCCCCGAAATGCATTGTTTCTTTCAAAAAAAAAAAAAACACCATGCAGGAAGCACTATTTCCCGTCCGATCAATGTTAGTTAAGCTGCATAGGGCCACACTGAGTAGTGTAGTGGGAGACCATATACGAGATTGTGGTGCTGCAATCTTTTTATTTTTGAAAATTTTTTCCAGATGTGTGTTCTTTGGCGTAACATATGCAAAAGTTTAGACTTTTTCGCAATTTGAACTTCAAAAGCATTTGTCATGGAGGAACACACCAGAAAGACAGACTGTCAATGGGTGTATAAATTCTCATGTGTTGAGAAAGGTAGTACATACAAAGAAATGGCAAAACCTGACGATTTTTGTGCAACGGCATGGTATTAATCCCACATATACATCTGGAAATGGCCCATACTGTTTTATCAGCGATGATATCTCTTATCGGCGTTGTAGACCATGGCTAATACTATTAGGTTAACTAGTAACAGCTGCGCTTTCAAGGCCATTAGGAAAGAAACACCGAAACACCAAAGGCTTCGAAATTCTAAGTATAAAACATATCATTTCACTCCAATATGGCTCAAATTCCAAGAAAAAATCTCAAAATTTTTCCACCACTATTCCTTCTCTTTTTGCCAATGCCACCTGTCCATTTCTGTTGTGAAATGAGACTTTTGCACCAACACTCTGCAGTCTGTATGAGCTTATGTACAGAACGTAACTCACAGCAATTTAGCAATAACATGTAGAAGCCTTGTGAGATCATATGGAGCGTATTCAAAGTCATACAATAATCCTGTCCTCGCCGTTCACTACGTTGTTAAGGTTGCTGCGCCAGATTCAATTTCCATTCTTCTCTTTTCGATTACACACACAACCATCTTGAAAACGTTGTCCTGCACTTTACGTGCTAGACAATTATCAGTGCTTTACTACCTTATCAAACATTCCCGTTACACGGTCAAAACCCCTACTGTTCAGCTTAATTCCGTCAGTCTGAGGCCAGCTCATAGAAGATTCAATCTGGGCTCTGTTTTTTCTATCACCAAAATATTCCAAGAAATTAGTCTGTCTGCAGAACAAGAATGATATTCCACACTACATCACGTGACCCGGCTATCGCGCGACTACCGGTGCTTGCAAAAAGCGCCAAAAACCACCTGTCATTTTTAATTAGCCACTGCAAAACACCAACTTTCTTTCCTTTTTTTTTCGATGAAAGACAGCAAGCTCGTCACGCTTATTTTCTGCGTGCTTGGCCTCTACGCGCTGTTTCTACTGTGGTCGCTTTTACAGGAAAGACTCAACACCAAGCCTTATGGATACATCGGAAACGAGGCGGTCTACTTTAAGGCGCCTTTTGCAATCAACACCACCCAGGCGCTTTTTGCGGCGCTAGTGGGCCTTTTGTACTCCAAGAGTGCATATGGGCAAAACCCGTTCTCTGTTTTTGTGGCGGAAAAGCCCGAACCTTCACTGAACAACTCAAAGAAAAGCCCAAAGGGCCCTTTATTAGACTATATCTATCTCCGTTCGTTTGCGGTCATCGCCATCACGCTGGCGATCTCCATGCCCATCGGGTACGCCTCTTTGAAGCACGTGGACTACCTTGCTTTTCTTCTTGCAAAATCGTGCAAATTGCTTCCTGTGATGTTGGTACATTTACTTCTCTATAAGACCAAGTTTCCGCCCCACAAGTACATGGTTGCGCTGCTTGTGACCGGTGGCGTTGTTCTCTTTACACTCGCTAAACAAGGGGGCAAAAAATCCGCGTCTCTGAACGACGGAAAGACCGTTTTGGGCATGTCTCAACTTCTTCTCCTGATGTTTCTCGATGGCTTCGTAAACCTGACCCAGGACCAACTTTTCCGGGCCCAGGGGGCCAAGAAGAAACTCACGGGCGCTACGGTCATGTGTGTGCTCAACGCATTCGTTTTCCTCTTGAGTGTCGCGTATTTGATGGTGTTCAAGTACGAGGCCGAGGTGAAGTATGCAGTCACGTTCGTAAAAACTTATCCGGCGGCCTTGACGGATATGGTTGCGTTTGCGCTCTTGGGAGCCGTGGGCCAGGTGTTTGTGTTCATTATTCTCGAAAAATTCGACCTGTTGATTCTCGTGACCGCAACAGTGACACGCAAGATGATCAGTATGATTCTCAGTGTGGTCTTGTTTGGCCACCACTTGAAGGGCTTGCAGTGGGTCGGCGTGTTGATGGTGTTTGGAGGCATTGGGTACGAGAGTTATGCAAAAATGCAAGGGAAAAAGGAAAATGGGGACAAGAAGAAGAAAGAGTAGAAGGGTAGGAGAAGGTGTTTTAGACAGCTCAAGGCGTGTAGGGGTGGCATGGGAGGATGTCCCTATGGCGGAAGTTGGCATATACATATAAAAGGAGAGCACTAAAAGAGAAGCCCTCAGTTGAGTGGATTTTTGTTTTGTGTTGGAGAGAGAAAATGGCGTTTGAGATGTTTGGTGTTTCTTGCTGGAAGGTACGCTGCAGATGAGAACAGTTGATGGACACGTGCGATCGGCTTACAAAGATATTTGGCTGAGACCTGATCCCACATTCCATATCGTCCTTATGATACATTGAAGCAAGATGTCTTAAGGGATATCTCATCTTGAAACACAGCGCTACTGTACAGTGATACTGTTGTTGGGTCTTACGAGTTCTCCCCATTGAACCTCTAGCCTACGAATATCAGAAGACAAAGTTCATTTTCAGGGAACAAAAATGACTATCTTAGGGTTCTTTCACGGTTCTTTTAGGGTTCTGTTGGACTTTGGCTGTGAAAGTGAGACCTTTATGAATGTTTATTAGATTGCCTGACCCATACGTGCGCACACACCTCCCAAAAAGAAAGGGCAAGTGAACTCGAATAAACCTAACGACTCTATCAAAAATTTCAAATACTCAAATGAAATACTATCATCTCGCTCATCTTTTTATCTTTTTTCCTTTTTTAAAAAAAAACAGCATTACTTTTTTGCTTAGGCCAACTCTTCCATCTAATTCTCGTAAGCTATAGCTCTGACCAGCACCTCCGTGCACCACGCACGACATGAATCGTCCCAAATCGCCATACTAATCACGAACACATATATAGCCCATGCTCATCACCCAGCCGTCGATCATGTGGATACACGGCGGGGCTATGGAAAACACAAAAGCCGCGTGCTGCTGGCTCCTGGTGCTTTTCCCGAAAGTTTTCGCGTCCCTGGTGCTCTCCTGGGCAGAATACGGAGTCGTGATAGAACTACATCGGCATTACGGCACCAGATACCCCTTTTTCCTTGGTTTTCTCTCGGTCCTGCTGCTCTATCTCCTAGCTCTATATACGTACTTCCAGGTAATCCGAGCTGGCGCAGGCTCGCCGCTCGAATTCGCGGAATTGAGGAAGGATCACAGAGAAGTTAGTGCAGATATAGAGGACAATCCATATGCCACAGAAACCGGTGGAAATCACGTGGAAAACGAGCATATTTTAGAAAATGGCGAGTTTGGGGCAGACACGCATACCCAGCTCCTCCATCCCGCCGAACGCCTGAGGTTTCCGCCGCAGGAGTTCCTTGTAAGCCATCAGCTAAGAAGTAGCCAACCTTCGTTTAGATGGTGCAATGTATGCGAAGTATGGAAGCCAGATCGGTGCCACCACTGCCTGACGTGCAAGAAATGTTTTCTTAGAATGGACCACCACTGCCCCTGGTTTGCGTGCTGCATAGGATACAAAAACCACAAGTTTTTTATCCAGTCATTGGTATATATCACGGCCTTCAGTGGCTCTGTGTGTGGGATCTGCACGTGGCTCCTCTATAGGTTTTTCGCGGAGATGCAGTACGAAAACAACCAGTACTTGTCGCTCAACCTCGTGTTTTTGTTTGTGGTGCTGCTTCTGTTCTTTTTTGCCGTTGGATGTTTTGCGGTGTTTTCTGTCTACTTGGTGATGAGAAACTACACAACTATCGAGTTCCAGGACGAGAAGTGGAGCTATTCCGGGGACAGAGCGGCCGAGTACGAGTTCGACTCTGCGGGCAAAAAACAGAAGTTGGGGCATTTGTATGATTTGGGAGTTAGGCAAAACTGGAGGTCTATAATGGGGGACACCTGGACACAGTGGCTCTTTCCAGTCAGTGTGACGGACTTTTCAGGTGTGTATTCCGTGAAAAACGGACTCAATTTCGACGTCCAGGAGGAGGTGTTCCAGAAGTACCAGTATAACGCCCAGTTGCAGGAACAGTTGAACTCGCAGCTTGCAGAGTATAGAGACAGGATTAAAGGGAAGAAGGGCGTGGACGAGTCCGTGTGATTTTTGGAGCTAAAAATGATTTTTTTTTTCTTTTGGGTTGGCCTGGTTCTGGCCCTGGCCCTGGTTCTGTTGATCGTTTTCATGAATGATGACATACAGTTGCTTGGAGTCTGTGATACCTTGGTGCAGGACGGAACTATTTGTATTTGAAGGACCGTGGTGATTATATGAGCTAATTTTATGTGCGATGAAAGGATTACAAGAGGCAGGCGATGAGTATTACTTGGTCGTATCTTTCCTCAGCATTCGCATTGATCAAGTCCGCAGAACCCCTCGAGATCTACCCCTTTTGTGCGTCATTTCACAAAATACCTAATAATTAGACAGACATAGAATGGTCAACGGGGTGCTCGGTGGTGCTTCCGGGTGTTTTTGCAACTGGAGATACTGGACAAATGCATTGTCTTAGAGCGCTCTGAAAATCTATATATTAACTACCTCACAGATTGGACCAACTACTTGAAAGATCGGGCGAATTACTTCAACCGAGCTCGGGCTCTTGTTGTAAACGAAACCCACAAAGTATCGATAAGGGATCTGGCTTGAATAGCACTTAGATATTTATTCTTATGGTTGGATGTGATATCTATGCCAGGCATACCATAATTTGACTGGCCAAAAACACCAAACCCGTCTTTCGGGGTCCACACCGTGCTTCCCGTCTCTCTTCATTGATCATTCAAGTACTTTTAGAGCTGGACTAGAACATTCATTGTATAATTGAAAATTCATTACCCGGAAGGATTGATCTTGCTGGGCCAAAAAAAAAAGGACCATTCTAATCTCATTGTCCAGCCATCAACTTCGCACGTCAGATTTTTCCCACCCTTCTTAGAAAAAACCTTTTGCAAAAACACATAAAATCTAAAATACATGTAATTAAATACAACTGATCGAACCATTAAACTCTCTTCATTATTCATTTATTTACAAAATGTACATTCGATAATAGGTCGTCGCCAAAAGGACCCGAGATAAACGGCCTGCATACAAAAATCCAATCTCACCTCGACTTTTCCCCATCCGAACTTCATTCTTTTCTACTCCGCAAAAAACAGCCCAATTCCTGGATAACCTTTTGAAACGGGCCGTATCGCTTTTCTCGACCCCTTTAAACAACATAGCGCCCCTGAAATACCGCCTGTCCGATTTTGAGCGGAAAAAAACGCGATATTTAAAACTCACCTACCCCCAATTTTCACAGCGGCTAAAACCACCAAAAAACACACGAAAAACACACACAAAACGCCCCGATGTATGTCCAGTTGCCGTTTGACGACTTCAAGGTGGACCCCAACAACAAGAAACGCGTGGCGTACTTCTACGACGCGGATGTGGGCAACTACGCCTACGGAGCAGGCCACCCCATGAAACCACACAGAATAAGAATGGCCCACTCGTTGATCATGAACTACGGGCTCTATAAGAAGATGGAAATCTACCGGGCAAAGCCGGCCACCAAGCAGGAAATGTGCCAGTTCCACACCGACGAGTATATCGACTTCTTGAGCCGTGTTCTGCCCGATAATCTCGATCTTTTTGCTAAAGAACAGGTCAAGTTCAACGTGGGCGACGACTGTCCTGTATTCGACGGCCTTTTCGAGTACTGCGGGATCTCCGGCGGAGGTTCCATGGAAGGAGCCGCGCGGCTCAACCGCGGCAAGTGTGACGTCGCCATCAACTACGCCGGAGGGTTGCACCATGCCAAAAAATCAGAAGCTTCTGGGTTCTGCTACTTGAACGACATTGTGTTGGGCATCATCGAGTTGTTGCGGTACCACCCGCGTGTGTTATACATCGATATCGATGTGCACCACGGCGACGGCGTGGAGGAGGCGTTCTACTCGACGGATCGCGTGATGACGGCGTCGTTCCATAAGTATGGAGAATTCTTCCCTGGAACGGGAGAATTGCGCGATATCGGCGTGGGCAAGGGTAAGCACTACTCGGTGAACGTTCCCTTGCGCGACGGAATCGATGACGTCACGTACAAGTCGATTTTCGAGCCCATCATCCAGAAAATCATGGACTGGTACCAGCCCTCGGCGATTGTGCTCCAAACAGGCGGAGACTCTTTGAGCGGTGACCGCTTGGGCTGTTTCAACCTCAGTATGCGTGGCCACGCCAACTGTGTGGACTTTGTGCGGCTGTTTGGCGTGCCCCTCATGGTTGTCGGTGGCGGTGGGTACACGATGAGAAACGTATCGCGCACATGGGCATATGAGTCTGGCTTGCTCAACGACGTCATCTTGCCCGCCGAGTTGCCCTACAACGAGTACTACGAGTACTACGGGCCCGACTACAAGTTGGACGTGCGCCCGCTGAACATGTACAACGCCAACGCGCCCGAGTTCTTGAACAAGATCTTGACCAACATCATCCACAACTTGGAGAACACCAAGTTCGCGCCGTCCGTGCAGATGAACGAGGTGCCGCGCGACGCAGAGGACTTGGGCGACGAGGACGAGGACACGCCCATGGCGATCGACACCAAGGGCGGCTCCGAGCAGGCACGTGACGAGCACATTGTGCCGGAGAACGAGTTTTACGAGGAGGAGGACCACAATCCGGGCGAGAGACACATCGGGCTTTCGGAGTCATCTGAGAAAGCTGAGAAGGCCCACAAGGCCGCCCTGCAGGCATCCATCGAGCCAAAGGTCAGCGAGCCTGCCTCGGCGGAGACAGTCAGCCTGGCTCTCACTGGTGGAGCTGCTACGGCCACTTCCCTGGAAACCACTGTTGTCTCCGAGAGTGCCGCTCCTGCCAACGGAGCCGAAAGCACAGAGGCAAAGCCCGAGTTGACCGACGAGGAGATGAAGGAGATTGAGGACTTGAACAAGGAGGCAGAGCTGTAGGTGTTGCAGTGGACAGTGTAATTTAGAAACCACATCAAATAGAAGAAACAAATACAAAAACGTAACCAATGGGCTCGCAGCCGCCTCTCTCACGGCATATGCCTACATGCAACAACACAAGCAGCCAGAAAAAAAGAAGCCCGAAGAAAATCAAATCGGCCACCATTCCTAACTAATGGGTCTTACAAAATACCGTTCGAGGAGTGAGTTTTCGGGATCATTAGGAACTACTCGGCTCTGAAAAGTACATGAGCTGTCTCTAAATAAGGACGGTGGTCGAATTATACAACTTAGTAGCAAATGGGAATGAGATTTCAGACAAGACAAGGAATATTGGTTGGTGGTACCAATGATTACAAATTCCATGGTCCATATATAGCCAGGTTGCAAAAATATCAAACATGCTAGGAAGGCGAAAGTTTTCATGTGCTTGCGATTGAGTATCTATCAGCCAATATCCTACTGAATAGGTAAAGAACACGTTTTGTCGCCACGTGGGCGTGAGGGAAACAATGGCGATCGAAACAGTATATTTGAGTCACGAAGGCCAAAAAACAGCTGGAAGTCGTAATGAAGTGTTCTAAATATCCGTGGAGACTCTGATATGATAGTATATGGACATTCTATGTGACGCTCGAACATTTCACTGCTACTACCTGAAAGGTGATTTAATTGAGGACAAAGGAAAGCGAATTCGAGGACGAGATTCTTGTATATATCTCAAACCCCCAGCGTTTTAAATTTTACTAAATTTCTATTAAATGGTCACGATATAAAGCGAATCTCAAAGTGAACCCTGAAGTATTGGGCATGGCTGAGGGCACGTGACATGCAATATAGGCCACCCGAACTCTGCTTAAATCCACAACAATTTCCAAAAAAAATATATTCAGGCTCTTCTAGAAAGTTGTTAGAACAAGTTGAAATCACCAAAATCATCTACGGACCTCTGGTTTGCTATTTGTGGGATGTGCTATTGACCCCACACCCAGGTCACGTGACCATCGTACTGATAACGCTCGTGAGTCAGCTGTATCTCCTCCATCTAAACTCACGGTTTCTCCCCAGAACCCTATGTTTCGTTTTCATTATCCTCTGAGGCTTAATTTCAGTCACTCCTTTTCTACAATTGTCCGAAAACCACACTTTTTCCGACAATTCCGGCTTCGAGGTATCTCTCCCAAAACTACCCAGATCTCATGGTTTCCCCACATTTCTAGCCGATGGAAATCCACGCAAAACATCTCGAATTTTCCCAAAAATTCACCAGAAACACCGGAAACACTGGCGTTTTTGAACACCCTAACAATCAAACCATGTTCGCACCTCAGCGCACGCACGATCCCGGAATACGCCGGGTCGGCCCACTCGAAAAGACTAAATGTCGTTTGGAGAAGCCCTTTGCAGAACATCTACGTGGTGAAAAAGCCCTGGAACGACGTGACCACGCGTGCGATGATGGAGTTTGTCGCGTTCATCCACACGGAGTACCCCTCGCTCAACGTGATTGTATCTGAAGACGTTGCCAGTGAACTTTCAGGTCAAAACGGCCAGAAATCCGCTGAAACGGCGGGAAAAAGTACACTCTGCGTCCACACCGGCCCTCTCAGCGACATTGTCGCCAAAACCGACCTCATCGTGACCCTCGGCGGCGACGGGACCATTCTACGAGCAGTGTCGACGTTTCTGAACGGGTGTGTGCCTCCGATTCTCTGTTTTGCCATGGGCACGCTCGGGTTTCTCCTCCCGTTCGACTTCTCCACGTTCCGAGAATCGTTCCGGGCCGTTTTCGAGTCACGTGGCAAGGCCATCCACCGTACACGTCTCGAGTGCCATGTAGTCCAGAAAGATCGAGGGGAAAGTACTCTGGGACTTTCGCCCCTAATTTCCTTCAAAAAACAGCAGGAAAACGCGTCTCTTGCCGAGTACGAGCTTGCGCATTATCAGCAGCATCACGATGCTCTGATGCTCTATGCAATGAACGACATTTCGCTCCATCGAGGGTCACAACCAGGCCTCATGAAACTCGATATCTATGTCGATAGCGAGTACTTCACCACGACTTCCGCAGATGGGCTCATTTTTTCAACACCCACAGGTTCCACTGCATACTCCCTTTCGTCCGGCGGACCCATCGTGCATGCCCTTGTGCCCTGTATATTGCTTACCCCTGTATGTCCCCAATCGTTATCATTTCGACCCCTTGTACTTCCATCCACGTCCCATATCATGGTGCGACTTTCCGAAGATAACAGAAACGACTGCGTGAAAATGACCATCGACGGGATTTCGCAGCCGGACCTCAGGCAGGGCGACGAGATCCACGTGGTCAATGAAAACGGCAC
>JAJMCI010000180.1:0-31489 GCA_030565705.1 Metschnikowia baotianmanensis | reverse complement strand
ATTACCGGTTTGGCCGTGTACCAGGGCATGGCCACGAGCCTCGACGCGTTTTGTTCGCAGTCTTTTGGCGCCGGCCGGCCGAAAATGGTGGGGGTGTATTTCCAGAGGTGCACTCTTATGACCTTGGCCCTCACGGCGTTCCCTCTCTGCCCGATGTGGTATTTTTCCGGCACAGTGCTCAAGCACTTGGTTCCGGACGAGGAGTTGGCCATGATGAGCCAGCAGTATTTGCGGGTGATGATATTTGGCGCACCGGCGATTCTTTTCTTCGAAAC
Source organism: Metschnikowia baotianmanensis (assembly GCA_030565705.1). Taxonomy (NCBI): domain Eukaryota; kingdom Fungi; phylum Ascomycota; class Pichiomycetes; order Serinales; family Metschnikowiaceae; genus Metschnikowia; species Metschnikowia baotianmanensis. The sequence goes on along the minus strand of JAJMCI010000180.1, from coordinate 31,214 downwards.
GGGTAAGAGATTCTTACAAGCACAGGGCATTTTCGACGCAGGCACGTACGCGTTGGCCATCACGGTTCCCATTACGTTTGTGCTCAACTGGCTTTTGGTCTGGCACCCTGTCCACGGCCTCGGGTTTGTCGGGGCGCCGGTGGCCACGTCGCTAAGCTACTGGGTGTCCTGCATCCTCCTCCTTCTCTACGTCGTGTACGTCGACGGGCGCCAATGCTGGGGCGGGTTTAACATACACAAGGCGTGCGAGAACTGGGCCCAGATGCTCGCGCTTGCCCTTCCGGGCGTGGTCATGGTCGAGGCAGAGTACCTTGCGTTTGAGGTTCTCACGATATTTGCAGCCTCATTTGGCACCCCCGCGCTTGCCGCGCAGTCCATCGCGTCCAACATCGGCAGTCTTTCCTTCCAGCTCCCCTTTGCCGTGTCGGTGGCGGTGAGCACGCGCGTGGGCCATTTTGTGGGCGAAAAACGCGTCCGGGCCGCCCAAAAAGTGACCCGTGCGGCGTTGGTGTTGGCCGCGGGGATTTCCGTGCTCAACTTCCTGTGGATCTTCGTCGCACGTGACGTGCTCGTGGCGCTCTTCACCTCCGACCCAGAGGTCGTGGCCATTGGCCATATGACGCTCACTATGGTCGCGCTCAACCAGTTGGCAGATGGGTTCAACGTGGTGCAGGCCGGCATTTTGCGGGGCCAAGGAAGACAGAAGGTGGGCCTGACGCTTAATTTGGTCTCGTACTACGTCGTGGCGCTTCCGTTCGCGTACGTTTTCGCGTTTCCCTTGGGGCTTGGCCTTCTAGGCTTATGGGTGGGCTTGATCATCGGCGTGGCGACTTTGGCCGCCGCGGAGTTGGCGTGTGTGTGCGTGAGCAACTGGGAGCAGATCTTTGTGGACTCCGCGGGACGCCATGATTCGTAGGAGGGGTCTTTGACAGAATTCGCCAGTGTTTTGGGGATTTGGAGGGGGGAAAACTACGTGACGTGCTTTGACGGCCGTTTCAACTCAAGGATGAAAAGACTACCAATTTGTTTTATTTATCGGCTCATGTTTCATGCACTCCGCGTGCCATCCACTTTGCTTTCACTATACCAAAGTAGAGCATGAATTGATGGCGCCTTGTTCCTGGTGTTGGTCACGTGAACATATACGTGGCCATATATCACCACCCAGGACATCACCAATATCGATGGGTGACCTCCCAATATCAAATCTCCAAAGTCTAAAGACTTTTGCATCCCAACTTGGCAAACAACGATGAGAGATTCTAGATTTCCCCGAGAATCTCCGCGTATGTCTAGCCCTCTATTTATGTGACTTATAGGAACAATTGCGGTCCCCTGTATCTATTTTATTACGAAAATTACGAGATAAAAAACAAATTTAGATCTCCTCTAAAAGGATAAAAGAGATAGTAATATCTTCAAAATAGGATTCTTTCTCTTTTTCCTTCGGTTTCGTGTACTCTGGAATCACCCTTTACTCCTACAAGTAATGCGCATATCTGCCACATACTCATTCACCAAATCAACGCCCAAAACAATGAATCAATAAGAAGAATGGATTATTTAGGAACTATAAGCATAGATATCCCTTTTTTTCAATAATACCTCCTTCTTAAGACTTTCAATGTCCTCTTCTTCGACCCTTCTGGTATCGTCCTGCACACAGAGACATGCAGCGATGCCATCTCGGCCCATCTCGTAAATCACCTTCCATCAAACCCTAATACCCCCAGCACACCATACAACATGGGTAAGAAGTTCGACAAAAAGACAGCGAAAACGTATAGTGTGGTGCACAGATCGCACGAGGACTCGCTCTACTTCGACAACGACGCGTCGCAGCATGTGTTGGTGGAACTTCCGCAGAAAAACGGCCCTTCTAGATCGTCCAACACCCCGAAACCCTCCAAAAAACTTGAAAACTCCGTCGCCCTAGACGCCGAGGCGCTCGAGAAGCGGCTTCTGCCCGCGGATCTCGAAAAAATCCGGGCAAACGAGGGCTTGGCCGCGCAGTATGGCATCCTTTACGATGACTCCAACTACGACTACATGCAGCATTTGAGGCCGATCGGAAAGGCCCAAGATAGCGTTTTCATCGAGGCCAGCGACGAGAAAAAAACCGAGAAACCCCGCAAAAACATCGAGGACCTCATTCGCGACGCGCTTCCGTCGGAAAACACCCGGGTGGTTCTCCCCGATGAACTCGAGAACATTCCACGCGAACTTCAGGGATTCAACCCCGACATGGACCCGCGGTTGCGTGAGGTGTTGGAGGCGCTTGAGGACGAGGCGTACGTGGAAAACGAGGCCGAAGGAGACGACGATATCTTCGGTGACTTGTTGGAATCGGGCCAAATCGATCAGGACGACTTTTACTTTGAAGACGAGGATTACGACGAGTGGGACATGGACAATTACCTGGACCAGTACGGGGACTACGACGAGCACGATGATGCTTATCTGGGCGAGAAAATCGAGCTTGAAAACCCCTATGGTGCCGGCGAGGCCCCGGAGGATCTTGAAGAATCTAATATAGAGGCAGTTGTAGACAACGCGTGGGAACGCGACTTCCAGAAGTTCAAAAAGACACAGAAAAACAGGGATAACGCGTGGGACTCCGACGACGATTTCGACGACGAGGACGAGCCCGCGGGCGGCGAAAACATCGACACTTTGGGCGAGCTTCCGACGATTCCAGGAACGAAAAAGACCACGGCGAAAACACGGGCAAAGCTCCGGAAAAAGAAGGGCGCCATGACCGACACGTCGTCATTTTCGATGTCGTCGAGCGCACTTTTCCGTACCGAGGGCTTGACGCTTCTCGACGACCGGTTCGAGCAGCTTTCCAAGAAGTTCGAAAAGGAAGAAGAAGAGGACGAGCAAAAGACCGAGTTCCGCATGCAGGACGAGCGTAACGACCTCGAGGACATGCTTGACGATTTCCTCGACAACTACGAGCTTGGCGGCGGCGGCAGGAAGATCGTCAAGAAGGATAAGCGCATCGACGCTATGCGAGAGGCGGCCGATAGTGTGTCACGTGGAAAAGTCGCCCAGAGAAGAAAAAAACAGGCCGAGGAAGGGCTGGGCGCAGGACTGGCGGCACTGGTCGGGAAGTTGGGCAGTTCTTTCGGAAACATGCAGATTTAGAGGGAGAGGGGAGGTGTGGATGGAGGACGAAACATCCAGCAATATCGCGATCACGAGTACAAGAAAACTGATACCTTTTGATAGATCTTTCCTGAGAATCTAATATATTCTTTTTGATGAACTCTTTTTGATGAACTCTCTAATATGAATGTCTAAATTTCATAAAGAAGCATTATTAGATGGTACCGGTGTCACAATGGAGCATTCATTGCAATGCTACTAAGCATATATTTCTCTCTACAAAAGAGTCTATCACAGGTTGCAGAATTCTTTAACAAATCCTTTTTAATGAATGTCTACTTTTCTATAAAGAAGCATCATTGTAGGGTGCCGGTGCCACAATGGAGTATTCATTGTAATGCCACTAAGCTTATATAAGTATCTACAGAGGGATACATCACAGGTCGCAGAATTCTTTCGGGTTTCCCCTGTTTTTTTTTTTTCTTTTTCTTCTCTCTTACACTTTCATTTATTTCTTCTTTTTCGTATTCCTATTAGCCATTAAGAGCATTCTAATTAGATGGATCAAATCAGGTTAATCAGAAACGTGTGCGTCAGCAGTGTTTATACCTCGAGTGAATGACAAACGATCGGTCATATTAAATGGAGTTCACAGCATAAGTATGTTTCTTCACTCCGACGACTTTATCTCTTCAAATATGGGTAGTTGACAAATTCAATGTCAACACGAAGTTGAGGTCAGGTTGAAATCATGGAGGGTGATTCGTTACAAGTCACCTCGCTTTTATTTTAGAGGTTTTATTTATGGCTGCACAGTTTCCGTTTAAGGTCTCCTTTAATCAATGAATCTGGCAGAAAAACAATACCTAACACAAGAAAGTGTCTTTCAAACAAAAAGCATCTTTCAAAAATAATTAAAGAAAGGATATACCCCCACTCCATTCCCCATTTTCTCCAGTCCCCACCTTCATAGCCGGGTCGTGCGCGCACCGAGGTATCACCAACATTTCTCACAAAACCCAAAACCCACCTGGTAACCCCCCTCTCTTTCCAACACCACACCCGCCAAGATTATCCTGCACCGGCTGTTGAAAAGGTATTTCTGCACGTGCGTCTTTGTGTTTGCTCTCGCTGTGTTGCTCGCGTCGTTCCGGTCGAAATTCTCTCCCTTTTTATCCCCCTTTCATTCATACGCGCCGAGCCGTAGAAAAGCCCTGAATACCCCCAACATCATGACGTCTGTGTCGAAAGTGTATGCTTACGTTTTACAGGATAAACCCCAGGAGTTCTGGGACTACGAGAACTTGAGCATTCTGTGGAATTCCCAGGATAAGTACGAGGTGGTCAAGAAACTAGGAAGAGGCAAATACTCCGAGGTGTTTCTCGGTGTGGATCTTTCTTCCGGCGCCCAGTGCGTGATCAAGGTGTTGAAGCCGGTCAAGCGGAAGAAAATCAAGCGGGAGATCTCGATCTTGAAGAATCTCGTGGGCGGCCCCAATATCGTAGGCCTCCTTGATGTGGTGAGGGAGCCGCAGGCAAAGACGCCGGGGCTCATTTTCGAGCACGTCGACAACGTGGACTTCCGCGTGATGTACCCGAAGTTCTCCGACACCGACATCCGCTTCTACATGTACGAGCTCTTGAAGGCGCTCGACTACTCCCACTCCATGGGCATCATGCACCGAGACGTAAAGCCGCACAACGTGATGATCGACCATGCGCAGAAGAAGTTGAGGCTCATCGACTGGGGCTTGGCCGAGTACTACCACGCCGGAACAGAGTACAATGTGCGTGTTGCGTCGCGGTACTTCAAGGGCCCCGAGCTCCTTGTGGACTTTAGGTACTACGACTACTCGCTCGACATGTGGTCTCTTGGATGCATGCTTGCGTCGATCGTGTTCAAGAAGGAGCCCTTTTTCCATGGTAAATCCAACACCGACCAGTTGGTGCAGATCGTGCGTGTGTTGGGCTCCGACGATCTCCACGCCTACCTCGCCAAGTACAACTTGGTCTTGAGCGACGAGTACGAGGACTTGGGCTACTACACGCGCCGCTCGTGGCAGCGGTTCAAGAACGAGAAAAACGAGCATCTTGTGAGTGACGAGTTCTTCGATTTCATCGACAATCTCTTGAAATACGACCACCAGGAGCGCCTCACCGCCAAGGAGGCCATGGCCCACCCCTACTTCGACCCAGTGAGGCCCGCGGCTCCAGTGGACGGGTTGCTCTGAGCTTGAGAAAGTTTTATGATCTTCGAAAAAGTTATCGTCGTACTAGGAAAGACTTCGGGATCTACCATGGATTCCCCGTTGTTTGAGTCTATTATTGTCGGGTACGAGTCATACGCCGGCGCCACGTGACGTCAGAGGTTTTGCGTCGTTTATATCGTTAGGGATACTCCCGAAGCATTTGTCTTTTAACGCTGGCTTCTCATGAATTTGAAACTAGATATGCGCGCTTTTTCATGGCCTCAGATTTCTGTCCATACTGGTTTTGCTGTCTATTCAGGGCTTCTTCTACGGTCTGAGTCATGAGCATATGTGCTTCTTTCGCGAACTCGAGAGATTCAAAGGCCATCCTGAGTATCTTCTCACACACTGCTCACTCTCACAGAAAACCCGAGATAATTTGGAAAGTGCCGGGTGCTAGTTTCAGCGTGATTGCGCTCTTCGTTCAAACCGTGATGCGCGGTCTCCGATAGTGAGGGATGCAAAGGTACACTTCCACAAACCAACACAAAGAGCAAGGGTTTCAAAATTACTAGTGGGAATATTATCTGGATCAAAACCAGCAATCAATTGCACAATTTCTCTCGGCCAAATTTTCAGATCTCAAGACTTTTCACGTCTATCACATTTCGCTTCCACAATGCTTCTACGATGTTCTATCTGCAGGTCGCGCGGCCACCACTGGCGCATATAAGACCCCGCATCGAGCCAGCCAACGCGTTTCCAATACCACGCCCAACACGAAAAGTCAATACTTCCAAGTCCCCATATTCCAAAAAGGCAAAACTTTTCTTTTTTAAAACCATAAAATAGCAACCCCAGCATGTCCAAAGTTTTCTTTGATATCACCGCCGCAGGCAAGCCCAAGGGCAGAGTCGTGTTTAAGCTCTACGACGAAGTTGTGCCCAAGACGGCCGATAACTTCCGGGCCTTGTGTACTGGTGAAAAAGGCGATTCCGCCGAAAGCGGTAAGCCGCTTCATTACAAGGGCAGTATTTTCCACCGCGTGATCAAAGATTTCATGTGCCAAGGTGGTGACTTCACTCACGGCTCGGGTATTGGTGGAGAGTCGATTTACGGGAACAAGTTCGAGGACGAGAACTTCAAGTTGACTCACGACAAGCCTTTCTTGTTGTCGATGGCCAATGCCGGCCCCAACACCAACGGCTCACAGTTTTTCATCACCACCGTGCCCACGCCGCACTTGAACGGTAAGCACGTGGTTTTCGGTGAGGTGATTCAGGGAAAGTCCTTGGTGAGACAGCTTGAAAGATGCGAGAAAGTCGAGAACGACAAGCCCAGGGATGACTGGATCATCGCCGACTGTGGCGAGCTTCCTGCGGACTATGAGCCTGAAACCGCAAGTGTTGCCGACGATGGCACGGGCGATATTTACGAGGCCGTGCTTGCGGACGACGACAAGATCGACCAGTCCAAGCCGGAATCTGTCCTTGAAGCTGCGAAATTTTTGAAGGACTTGGGAACGAAGCTCTTGAAGGAAGACAAGTTGGAGAAATCTCTCGAGAAGTACACCAAAGGCTCTGAGTTCTTGAACGACTACACGCCGGAGTCCCTAAGCGAGGAGCTCACAAAAGAAAAGACCACATTGAGTGTCTCCTTGGCGTTGAATGCTGCATTGGTAGCCTTGAAGTTGAAAGATGGCAAGGCGGCGATCCGTGCTGCCGACGACGCGTTGGCCTATTCCGAGGTCGACGACAAGACCACCGCCAAGGCATGGTACAGAAAGGGATCTGGATACCTTGTTTTGAAGGACGAGGACAATGCCGAGGCTGCGTTCAAGACTGCGCTCGCACTCTCGCCCAACGACGCGGCCATTTTGAAAGGTCTAAAGGATGTCAAGAGTCTAGCCCAGGCACGCACGGCCAAGCAGAAGAAGGCCATGTCCAAGCTTTTTGGGTAGAGGAGTTATTTGGGTAAAGGAGAGGACTAGGGCAGTGGAGCCTTGAAGAATGGTAAGCATATCAACGACTGAGTTGAGTATTAAGATGTAGTAGAAAAACACGAGATTTGTTGAGTGCCGGGCCACAACGAGCCTAGTGTAGAGTAGATACCAGCTTCTATTTATTCAAGGTGGCGGTCGATGACGGGAGGTCAGAGTTAAAACGTGGTGCCGTTGAACTACGAGTCCCATACAAAAATACGAAAAACAATCGATAAAACTAAAAACATCTGGTCGACAAGTAGAGAAAAAAGACCGTTGCAAAGAGTCAGAGAGTCAGAGAATAGCAGTCCCTCTGCACTATCAACACCCTTTGGTGTCAAACATCCATCTCTCATGTCTAACCAAGCATGGCCAACACGTCCTTGGGCAAGTCCAACTGCTTGGCGTACTCGGCAGCCTTGGCCTGTTCGCCAGTGAGAGGCGACACAATGTTCTGGATGTCTGCACACGCCACATTGGCACCCGTACGGTCGGTGATCACCACGGAATAGTCGCCCATGTACGCCTTGTTTCTGCGGTTGAGCGACATGTAGCGGTCCTCAAAGAGCTCGAGCTCGGACGTGCCGCGGATCAACCCGTGCTTGCCGGAAATGTCGCCCACCATCTTCTCGGCGGCAGACCGGGCGTCGTTGTCTCCACAGAAGGGGTTGAACACCGTCTTGAGGTTGGCACATCCACCCTGTTCCACCTTGGTCAGCTGCACGCTATAGGTGAAAGGCCCCAAGGAGCTGGGCAACCCGGTGAGCGCAACAGCACCGTGCACATACCCGCCAACAGAGTAGAACGTCACGGTTCCCAAGGCGCCGTTGAGGAAAACGGCACTGTGCACACCAATGGGCGAGTCTCTGCTTTCAGGGGCAGCACAGGCATTGGCCACGGCGGAAAGACCACATGCGGCGACGATCAAGGAGAAGACGGATTGCATTATGAGTGTTTTGTGGAAAAAAGGGGGGAGAAGGGGGGATATTGAAGCTGATGGAGAGAAGCTGGTGGAGAAAAGGAGAAGACGGATATTGATCGAGAATCACATGCCCTTAAGTAGTCCAACGCCGACGTATGGCACCATACTCTTTCCCACCGATCTACGACCCCTCGTTCTTGGTTGTCAGCGGGTAAACTCCCACGTTGGTTTGCACCTTCTCTCTCTTTCAGGGTTCCCCTCCGCAACACAGCCCGGATGTTTCAGTGGCCATTTGCAGTTCCGACGCGTCCGGTATACTACATAGCGTTTTTTTGCCGTTAAAGGACGTATCCGCTCTGGCCGTCCAGCGAGATACAACAAAGTACGAAATCTCTTTCGGGCAAGGGAAAGAACACGCACTTTGGGGCCACAATGTAGCCCAATGGGGATGCCCTTGGGGACACAGTGCAGGAATGCAGGCTGGTATCAGGTTACACGTTTGCGCGAGCCATTTTCATGTCGTAAAATGGGACAGAGTCACAGAGTCAAAGGGAGGTTGGTCCACTAGTTGTATGATGAAAGTAGAATCTCGCATGTCTGTGTGTGTGGGTGCTTTGAACATAGAAGGCGTTTTCATTAGCTGGTGTCGGATTTCTTTTTTTCACTTTTAAGTAGCCTCGAACGTGGCTTTTCAAGTTGCCTCCCGTGTTTGTTTTCTGGATTTTCGTTGGACTTGCTGTATTTGTATTATGACCGGCGCGTATTTGAGAATACGTGTCTTCAAAGAGATCCACAGAATATCGCTTCTGGCTCTATAAGTATAGGTATTTAACTTTCGTTTGTAAGATTTTGAAAACACTGCTTCTATGTATTCTCTCCGAAATCATTAGGATGTCCCGCTCTCCCACATTTCGTTAAAACATACTTAAGTACACCCTTTCTGTCATTCTAGTGATAGTGCACCTAAGAAGTAAAGGCAAAAAAAGGAACTAGAGCAGATCCACGAGACTGCACTTTGGCTCTTCTCTTCAAAACGCATAATGCTCTTCTTGTCGTACATTAGCCTCAATTTCTGAAAGTTTCTCAAAAACATCCTTTGAGCCGAGTTTCGAACGCCGTGGTGGAAGTTGCAAAAATGAGAACCTCTCAAACTAGCAGTTGCAGCCATTTGTATGCAGGCCAATATGCCACCATCCTATTTTTACCGTATTTTTCAAGGTGAGGAGTCACTATCGATTTTTACTTTTGATAGATACATTGATTAAACAAGAGCTCAAAAGTTTCTTAGTTCAAGAACTGTACAGATTATCATAAATCCTCTAACCCAACATCTACCAAGAAGAAAAGAGGACATTTCTAACGCACCTACAATGTATCCGACCTCTCCTCAACTGTTGCTGAAAAAGAAAAAGCCATTAATGAAATGATTTCTTTTCTTATATTTGAGGTGTTTGAAGAATCCTACACAGTTAGGAAGGTGGCATGTAACAGGCGTTATTCAATAGTTTAGACTCACAATGCGACCGAGAATTCCCATGCCATGTATAAACTAGTGAAACGCCCTCTCGGGAATCGTTCTTCTTTTCTCCTTTTACCAGCAATGTTAGTATGTTCTTATTTCATATGCTCCTCTTATCTGCATTGCATTTTTCTGTTGTATTGACACAATTGGGAGAGACTTGTTGTTTTCAACTAAGTTCTCTGCGTCTTGCTGGTACCTTCCAATTAGAAGGAAATGCTGCATTCTCGAAGACATTACTGACCCTTTGATAATTTCTTAATACCCACATCGTTTTGAAGTTTCTGCTACAGTGAGAATAGTGACAGACCTCTCTCTTTCTCCTTAGCACAATTCTGTGAACTTGACCGTTGAACAACGTAGTGCATTATCAAAAATTTGATAGAACCGATATCTTGCATATGTTTCTTCTATATCCAGCGTTTTAATTGTGAACATATCGAGTCTCATGATTGATATGTGTTTCAGCAAATACACTAAGGGGATTGCAATGTGATTCTGAAACACTTGCCATACTGTTAGATGTACATTTGGAAAAGCCGCTAGGGGTGCCAAAGTCCAGGGATTGATTTGTGAATCACGTGGTTAAGCACATGTAATCAGGAAATTGTTGCTATTTCTCGAATTTCTAGGATTTCCTGCTTCGAGTTGAATTTGCGAAGAAAACCAATATAATGATAAATCTCCGAAGGTGAGAAAAAGACACGAAGCTTCACAGAGCGCAGCACTTCTTAAAGGCCCATGAACAACAAGCTACAATATCTGCCGGGTAATGAATTTTCATGCGAGTTCCATTTCTTCTGTTTCAGGAACGCGGTAAAGCCACTGATACAAAATGTTAAATGAGCAGCTCTGATGGAGATGTGACTCTCGAGACGACTTTAAGATGTATAAGTTATCAAGCGGGAAGGAAAGAAGGTAAATTATGAGCCAGAGTGGCCCCTTATTCAGCGTAACACATCTCTCTTTGTTGACCTACATTTTACTTGAAAAGTTGAGTTCAATTACTACTTATCTCGCTTTGAAACTTGGAAGCATATCTCGGTAATCTTTTAATCTCACCCTGTTTACTTCAGATGAAACAAGAACATAATGAAACATCAGGAGAGTCAGGCCAAAATAATCTACACCAGCTGAATCTGTGCATGCATCTTGAGAAGCTGGTCTAGATAGTAAATGCCCGCATCGATCTCAGTTCTTGCATTTTGCCTTCCTAACTCGCTGATGGTATATGTATTTCCTGCTCTGAAAAGCTTTAATCCTTTATTTCTCAAAGTGTCAATCTTCGAGATATCTGACTCCGTAGGCTTGCCATCATTACCATACCGGTACTTTTGCGCTTGCTCATAAAAGGCCGCAGCTTCATTCAAAAAGCGGTCGATATTGAAGTGTAAGCAAATATCGACTGAACGGCTCTTGTAACACTTTTCCCAACCTTTCTTCTCGATCTGGTCGATATACTTCACACACTCATTGAGATGATTCTCCACGTTGTCGACATCACTCAATGACACATCCAACTCCTTGGCCTGTTCCGTGATCTCGTTGTACTGGACCTTCAACTTGAAAAAAGACTCGAAATCTATCTCTGTACTTTCTGCGCTCTCCTTCAAAGCTGCTCTCAATTTATCTACTCTTGCTTCCAAGTTCAGGGTCAATTCTTTCTTCAAGTTGATCAACCTTTTCTGATACTCCTTTGCGGATTCTAAGACACTTCTGTAGACATCGACGCGTTGGATTTCAAAACCATTAGTAGGCACTGATGCTGTCCCAGGTGCTTTACTGATGGAAGGAACGGCGCCGGAGGTCTGCACCAAAATTGCATTGGCGACACAAAGAAGAGGAATAAGAGCGAGTTTCATGATCGTGGATTTGTGTTCTGTACTTGGTGCCGAGATATAATGATTAAACTAGCTTCAAAAAAAGAATGTCTGCCATACTTATACATGTTCTAGAGATCGCCAAAGGGGCTGTGTTGTAGACGGCTAATGTGGAACGCCTTCGTTTAAGAGACCGTTTTTTAGGAGACGGGTTATTTCAGGAACCCGGAATTCAAAAAGATATGAAAGAAGCAAAAGGGCAAAATAAATGGGAAAAAGTACCTTGGTGGTATAAAGGGCGTCATCCACAGACATCCAGACGAAATGGTTAGGACAAAATACTGATCTGAGTGAACCTTTTTGTGAGTTATACGCTATTTCCTCCATTTATTGGTTCCAAGTGCTGGTCCAGACTATTTTCGAGAAATGGGGTGATATCAAGTCGGAATTCAATATCACCCATCTCTGTTCTTGGCGGTTTCATTACAAGCCATAAATCTCTGTGCAGTCGAGCTGCTGGCCATTGTTCTGACTAAAACGTATGGTGAGAGAGCACTGCTCGTCAATTCCGCAGATCCTAGTTGTTAGAAGTCCCTTGAAACATTATCATATCTCCTCACGAGTTCACCTTCTTAGCCTCATGGAAAGGTTTTTCATTAGAGCGTGAGTTGAAAAAATACTCTGGCTCACCTATGTGTTTAGAAAACAAAATGTCGTTCTGTCCAAATGCTATTCCTAGCCATAAAAACATAAAGTGACAATACTACACAATTTTGCATTTTCGTTCCTGGAATTGTCAAAAAGGCTGCGTTGGCCTCAAAGCCTTGAAATTCTGGCCGAACAAGCTCAGAAAGGAAGTCAAACGCAAATCCATTCTTTGGTTGCATTATGGATCGTTTGTTTCCGATAATAATAAGAAAGAAAAAAGGCAGTATTGTTTGAGGCAAGCCTTACCTACTATCAGTTCCGCAGAAGTTTCAAGGTACGCAATTTTCAAGAAACTTGGTGGTACAAAAAGGAACCAGCGAGGCGTTCTAGTTACAAACTTTTCCCGCCTCGAGAGAGTTTGCAATTTCATATAGAAGCTTTTAGGAAAGTGACTTTCTTTCTGTGGAATCTTTGTATGGTATTATCTCCAAGCCTATATTTGGGGATATATATTCCCCAAAGTGTATCATTTTACTTTGGCCTCTAAGTGCACGACGAAACCGGCATTACTTTGGCGCCAGGTAGGAAAACTAACCACTCCACTACATATTTTGTGAAAACAAGTCGCAGTTAAACAACAAACAAATACAGAACCCGTTGCCAGAACGGAACCCGTCGCCGCAGCCCAACAGCAGGGAGAAAACTGCACCCTCCCCACACCCACGGCCAAACAAAAGCCAGAGAATCCAGAGCACAAAATCAAAAGCAAGAGCAAGAGCAAAAGCACAACGAAAACAGCCCAAAGTTCCTTTCCAGAACCCCGAATCCTCGTCACACCTCCTACACTCAGGCACCGAGCAACAACTTGTACTCCTGAGGAATCTCCAACTTGGTCGCGGCAACCTTGGCAGCCTTCGCCTCGTCGCCTTTGAGGGGAGCAATGATGGGCTTGATGTCGGCACAGGCAATGTTGTTTCCATGTGCGTCCGTGATCACCACAGACAAGTCTCCAATGAACGCCTTGTTCTTCTCGTTGAGCGACATGTACAAGTCCTTGTACAATCTGATCTCGGTGTCGCCGGTGATGATTCCGTGCTTACCCGAAAGATCTCCCACCTCGTATTCAGCTGGGGTCTTGGCGTGTGCCTCGCCACAGTATGGGTTGAACACCGTGTCCAGGTAGTGACAGTCGCCGTGCTGCACCTTCAGCGCCTGAATGCTGTACGTGAATGGCCCTTGTGCGACTGGCAACGAGCCAAGTCCCACTCCGATGTTCAACTTGCCATTGAAACCGAAGAAAACAAACGCACCCAAGGCATTGTCGCTAAGCAAAAGGGCACCGTACAAGCTGTGAGGAGGCGTGTCGGAGTTTTCGGGGGCGGCGCACGCAGTGGTCATGGTGGCCAAGCCGAGAGCGGCAACAAGCATAGAGAGGACGGATTTCATCTTGAGTATATTGAAAAAGTAGGTCAATTTTCGAGAGAGAAGTTGAGCTGAGGAAAAAAAGAGGGGGAAATAGCCGGGGGATTTGGTTCCGTTTAAGTAGCTCGCCACGCTTCTTGAGTCCTTCTTGGGAATACTATCTTTGGATCTTTGTCTGCCACCTCTCGAGAGTGTTTTCTCCACTCTGCTCCTCTCCACTTCTATTGGGCCCCTGGGATTCCCCTCATTGGCTGCAAACAGAGGTTTCTTTTTCGCTTTGCAGCAGCGTGCTCCTCTCTTTCGTAGTATTTGTTTGTTTTTTGTCTTGAACGGGTATTTGTTTTGGTCTCGTCTTTGCATATCCCAAAATCGGTATTTTTCAGACCGCCGCCCGCCACGTGTCGGGCATGCAAACACGTGAAATTTCGGACGCATTTGGGAAAGTGGAGCTTGGCCCGACTGTTACATTGGCGACGTATTCTGCAGGCACTGCATGAGCCCGGAGGTTGCATTGAAGAGCAGTGGTCGAAAAGAGCGAGTTTCACTTTAGGCAGGTCGGGCAAATCGGTTACATTGACAGGTGCATATTTCCCTTTCCCTTGCAAACTGCTCGTTCTGGTGGTGTAGGGCAAAAATCATTGTACAACACGAAAGGGGGTGCTAATTAATATGTATTTTGCTGATTTCACATTAATTCTTCCAGCCACATTTCGAGCGAGTCTCATTACCGACCTACATTGAAGAACATGTATCTCTCGCTGTTTTCTCGGCAACATTCTGGAAGGAGAAGCCTTATCGAAATTTGGAGAATTACAGGTGCGTCACAATACTTGAACGTGAAAAATATTCCAGTGCAATGTATCAACCCCCGGTCTCGAAAGTCAAAACAGAGACGAAGAGAAGAAATTCGAGGTAAGAACCTGCATCTGGTTTATGTCAAACTGTTGTTTTTCCGAGGGCAGAGGGTACCCGTTCATGTGCGCTTCATGTGTTAGCCCTTGTTTTTGTCCCTTTTAAAAGCATATGTACCTGTCTTCCCCAGTTACTTACACGAAAAAGTGCTGGATACAGTTTCAGGATTGGGCCTTTGGTCTTTGTGCTTGTTCCAGTTGCATATGCCCACTTTTCATGGAGATGAACTCAAAAGGGACAGCCTCGGCTAGTGTCACGTTGTTGTATTAAGTTGGAGAGAGTTGATCTCTCAAGATAGGAGGAAATAGTGTAAAATGAAAGTCAGTGCAAGATAGAAATCATGTGATAGTGTGTTCTCCAAATTAATTCGGTATGAAGGAGAATTTGTTGAAGGCAGCTGGAATCATAGAATTTGAAGTCTACTGTGGCTGGGAAATGGATCTTTGGTTGGCCTATGAGACCGTATAATTGCAACAGGAACGAGTGATATAGTTTTCGTCGAGTTTGCACCCAGCTATTCCAGAAAAGAGAAAATAGACTCACTAGTTGCCCAAATACTTCAAGAAATATGTCCTTTGGGTAGCCTCGGAAGCTTGTCGTTAGTAAGCTTTCAGGGCATAAAAGTAGTTACAGATGGCGGCAAAAACTGGGTTTTCTGAGGGGCCGGACTATCACTGTTATGACAAACTTCCGCCATTTCACCGGGATCCAATACGGTCCAATTTCAGTTGTTTGAAAATCTATGGCATTTTGAAAATGATCCGATATATAAAAAACTGTTTTATGGATCCCTGTTTTTCTTGTTCGTGTTTAGGCCTTTCATTTGCACCTGGGCTACGCGTATTTGTTGAACCATAGCCTGTGGGGCAGAGTCAAACCTGTGCACCACTGGCTCGACGAGGAGGTCATGTGACTCGTCCTCATGGTTGAACGCTCTGTACCTACCAACCATAGAAGCCCAATCACGTGATGTCCTATTAGAGACAACAGTGAGAGGAGTTTCAGAAGAGGAAGAAGTAACAGTATCAGTCATTGTATAAAAGAGTAAAGTAAATTAGTTAGAGAAGAATATCCTGTTCAGGGAGATTCATCTCTATATATATAGTAAAAGTGAAGTCGCCACCGAAAACATCTTAGGCGCCAGACAGTTGAAAGGTCATGTATATGCAGGGGAACATGACCTGAAGCCAAGGCTACTGCGCCTTCAAAGAGATTTTCGCAATAGTATTGAGTCGTGTGAAGCGGCACGTGATCAGCCAATGTGACCTATGGACTATTAGTATGGTTTTCTCCAGCAGGGCAAGAGTTCAAGGAAACGAGCAAATAAACATGATTTTCTTTCCTGGATATATATTTATATATTCTTCATAATTAGTTTCTTCTTATTTGGAAAAATACATTGAGTAGAGGAGACCTCACAAGGTATTCTCTTAGACCATACCCGCACAGCCATAAAGCACTTTCAATCCAACGCGAGGTCACATGTAACGAATCACCCAAAAATGGGATACTTCGTTTTTTTTTTGATATTCTTTCTGATAAGTAGATTGATCAGAGGGGAGCTCAAAAAGAAAATAAAAGATAACTTTCGAGCCCAAGCTATAAAAATTAGCTCTAACGCACCGCAAGGTCACATCTGACGAGTCACATACAATGATTCAAACCTGTCTTCAAATTCGTGTGTGTTGAATTTGTATTTGTAGATATTCGATCTCCTTATGATATATCTAGCTCCATGATTGTTTTTAACAAAAAGAGTTTAAGGACTAAACTCAAATTCTGTGGCAGACGGGCATCTTGGTATTGCGAATGCAACCTCTATTTACCTCAGGAAACAATTAATTTCAAGTTGACTTGAGCCAGATTTGGAAGGTATTGAAATCCTAGGCAGACTTCGCCGACACGGATTCTTTATAGAAATGCGGAGAGAAAATAGAACTTATAACAAAGCATCTAGTCACAGTGAAAATAAGGGAAATAAAAGAGAACACTGCAATGGGCTCGAGGTTTTATAGCTGTACAGTTCGGTCTTAGAAGGTAACTTTTAAGCTCCCCTTTGATCAACGAATTTGTGGAAAAGAAAAAAGAAAGTGGGGGACCGGGAATGTGCACCACGTTGCTGTCTATTCTTATACTGCCCGAAATGACGTCAGCACAGGCCATACTTTATTATGGCACGCAAAAGCCCGAAAAAAGCCCACATGTGCACGTGACATGGGGTATATCCAGGGCCCTGTGGGGTTTTCCATGTTTAGGCCACTAAACATTTGAACAACAGAGATTAAAAATGAGAGTTTTTCTTAAAACATACATTGACCAGTGACACTTCGAAAAGAACCCGCATCTTTTCTTTTCCATTTTCTCTTTTGCATACCCCTCAATTCGTCCTTTTTCTTCTGGTTTGAGCTCGGAGATAAGCGCGTTTTCGGACGCCGCGTCGTAAATATCGAAGCAATGCGCAGGCCGTTTCATTTCGAGATTGCTATAGGCTAGCAGACGTAAGCCTTGAGGATGTGTCGCCCAGTATTTATAGTTTGCGAAATGGCGAAAATATACGATTTTTCCCACTTTTTTCAAAACCTCTTAGAAAAATTTATATCTCACAAAACCCTCGCTCAAAATGGACACTTCTTCATGCGATACGAGACAGGGCAGTTCCGCCGACCACTCTGTCAAGCAAAATGTGGAAAAAAACCCAGACTATTTTGCCGGTTTCGGAAGCGTCGGGAGCGTCGAAATCGAGAAGCCAGAAACAGGGAAATTCACCGAAAACCCACAAAATTCAAATGAAAACCGTGAAACGCACAACAACCACACCTATCCAATACGCCCACATGCAGTCCGCAGAACCACCACCACTGGCAAGGGCCAGAAACAGCCCGACGGACGGTATCTTCTCCGGGAAAAAGACTGCTATGAAAAATTGGGCTTCTGTTTCTCGGCACGCAAGAAATGGACGATTTTGGCCGTGGTGTTCGCCGTCCAGGTGTCGATGAACTTCAACACGTCACTTTACCCCAGCGCAATCCCCCTCATTTCTGAGGACTTTGGCGTCAGCGAGCAGAAGGCACGCGTATCCCAGATGGTGTTTCTCGTGGCGTATGCGTTTGGCTGCGAGCTCTGGGCGCCGTGGTCCGAGGAATACGGCCGGTGGCCCATTATGCAGGCGTCGTTGTTTCTCGTGAATATCTGGCAGGTATTGGGCGGCCTTGCCCCCAATTTTGCGTCGGTGGTGGTCGCCAGGGGCCTTGGCGGGTTGCTGTCTGCAGGCGGCTCCGTCACGTTGGGAGTCACGGCGGATATGTGGGAGGCCAGTTTCCAAGGGTACGCCGTAGCATTTGTGGTGCTTTCCTCGGTGGGCGGGTCGGCCCTCGGCCCCATTTTCGGGGGCTTGTGCAGGGACCATCTCACGTGGCGGTGGAACTTCTGGATCCAGCTCATCTTCGGGGGAGTGGTGCAGATGGCGCACTTTTTCCTCGTCTCAGAAACACGGGTGCTGCTTCTCATCGACAGGGAGGCTAAGAGGAGAAGAGAGGCGGGAGGGATGGGGGTAGGGGTTGGGAGTGAGGGAAAGGAGAGAAAGGGGATGAATGAAGGAAAGGAGAAAAGTCAGGGAAAGGTGATGAATGAAGGAAAGGAGAGAAAGGAGAGAAAGGAGATAAATGAAAGAGAAGAGCTGGATGAAAGAGAAGAGCTGGATGAAAGAGAAGAGATAAATGAAAGAGAAGAGATAAATGAAGGAATGGAGAAAAGTGAGGGAAAGGAGATAACTGAAGGAATGGAGATATTTGAAGGAATGGAGATAAGTGAAGGAAAGAAGATGAATAAGGGTAAGAAGACAAATGAAAGAAAGAAGAGAATTGAAAGAAAGAAGAGAATTGAAAGAAAGAAGAGAATTGAAGGAAAGGAGATCATTGAAAGAAAGAAGACAGATCAAGGGATGAAAAAAGGGGAGATCCCGAATGTGTGGGGTCCTGGCGAGATCCAGGCAAAAAAACTCACATTCACGGATATTCTCACGATCTGGCAACGGCCGTTCGTGATGTTTGCCACGGAGCCCATCGTGCTTTTCCTCTCGCTCCTCTCTGGCTTTTCCGACGCGCTTATCTTTATCTGCATGGAATCCTTCACCCTCGTATATCTGCAGTGGGGCTTTTCGGCCACGCAGTGTGGTCTAGCATTCATCCCGGTGATGATCGGGTACTTTCTTGCATACGGCATGCATCTTCCCGATGTGGCGAGACAGCAGTATCTTGTCAAAACACAGGGGGAAAATCCCCGGTATCCCGAGCGCAGAATGCTTCTTTTGCTTTTTCTAGCACCTCTAGAGGCGATCGGCCTTTTCGGGTTTGCATGGACAAGCATGGGGCCTGGCCATAACCCGTGGATAGCCCCGATGCTTTTTACAGTGTTGATTGCCATTGCAAACTACAGCATCTACATGTCCACCATCGACTATATGGTAGCGTCGTACGGCCACTATGCTGCCTCTGCCACCGGGGGCAACGGCTTTGCACGTGACTTTCTTGCCGGAATCGCCGCCTTATATGCCACCCCCATGTACACCAATATCGGCGGGAACCGCCATCTCCAGTGGGCAAGCACGCTCTTGGGGTGTCTCGCTTTGATAGTCATGGTGCCGATATACGTGTTTTATTGGAAGGGCCCGGCGATCCGTGCGAGGTCGAAGTTCGCCCAGGTTTTGGCCAGGAAGCAGAGTGCCAACAGAGTCGACTCGGAAGAGGACGGGGAGAGCGAGGGGGGAGTATAGGGTGTGTTGGAGAGGGGCCATTTGTTTAAGGAGCAGACGAGATGTACAGGAATAGACAAGTTATAGAGGAATAGACAGGTTGTACAAAAATAGACAATTTATAGAGGAACAGACAAGTTCTGGAGGAAAAGTTTGAAAGATGAATAGGGTTTGTTGATAAATAGGGTGTGTTGATGAATAGGGTGTGTTGGAGAAACGCCATATGTTAAAGGAGTAGACGAGTTACGGAGGAAAAAGGTGATTGAGAAAAAGGGTGATGGAAAAAAAGGGTGATGGAGAATAAGGGTGATGGAGGATAAGGGTGATGGAAAAACAAAATCGATGGAGAAGGGCCATTTACGAAGATGAAAGTTGTAGAGGTATAGACAAGTTCTAGGGGAGTAGGGTGATAGACAAGTAGGGTGATGGCAAAAGAAGGTGAATGACTAATATGGTGTGTGGGAGAGAGGCCATTCAGAAATAGACAAGTTATAGAGGAATAACTTGATAGAGCATGATGGAGGAATAGCGTGATAGAGAAGTAGGGTAAGTAGAAAGTAGGGTCAATGAGGTATATGGTGTTTGAGGAATAGGGTGAATGAGTAATGGGGTGTGTTGAAGAGAGGCCAGTAAGGAATAGACAAGTTCTAGAGAAGTACGGTGATAAAGAAGAACGGTGAGAAAGAAGTACGGCGATAAAGAAGTACGGTGATACAGAAAGAACAGTGATACAGAAAGAGGGTGATTAACAAGCAATGAGTTAAGATGCGAGCCCACAACTAATTTGAAACGAAAACCAGCACCATGGCCCCAGTGTTTGCGCCTAGAAAGGGCGTAGGAATCTTTCCCGGATTCAATGTCTGTGGTTCAGGTTGATATTCTAGGCTCATTCTCATGTATTAGCCCATCTGATGATTGTTCCATCTTGAACGTGTGGAATGCACATCCAGGAAACGCCATCACAGAATTTTGCATTAAACTGCATAAAGAGAAGAAATAAGCGATATTCCGCCCGGCACGTGCCTTGTATCGTATAACGGAATTTAGTCAGCAATCATCACTGTGAGGACTGCGAGTCAAAAGCCCAAGAAACCCAGCGTTCCACTTTTCGGAAAGCCGCAATTCTTATGACAGAGAGTCAAACTGAAACAGTCTTTCCCATCGTTCTGTCATCTGACAAATAGCAACAGTGATAAATATAAAAGAATAGATGATGTAGTTGAGTAATAGCCAATTCTTTATTTAAAGTAGTTCGGTAATAAACATCGAGATTGGGCATTGCTTGCTTATCTTCATATGTATGGCGTTTGTATTTTACTCTTATTGGGAGTCTAATGTACTTTTCTCTTATTGGGAGCTTCATGTAAAAAAATAAAATGAAACCCCTCAAAAAATTATGTATATCACGAGTCTGAGATCTACCGTCGGGGCTCTTTCCGAAATAGGCAATTCTGGTCCTAGTATACAGACGCGTTGATACATTGGCCGCGCCGATGGATGGCACGACATAAGCATCAAAGCACCTAAGCACCTAAACATCAACACAACTGTGCATAAAACCCATAGAAAATTAGTCTTCAACATTTGCTTGTATTTTGGATTTGTTTTCGGACATTTCACAATCCATTTCACTCGCTAGATCTCCCATTTTTTTTCCCCTCATCGCCCTTCCTAAATTATTAATATATGGCAAAAGAGCGCACCAAGATCACGCTTGCATGTGTGGAATGCCGGCTGAGAAAACGGAAATGCCAGTTTGACGGTGGAGGAAGATGTGTGGGATGCGAGCGACGCGATATCGATTGTGTGCTTTTATCGGACGGGCGGAAGGACCGCCACCAGGACCGCCGGATCGAGGTTTTGGAACAGAAACTTAAGCATTACAAAACGGTGGCTTTAAATCTTCGAGAGTGTCTCCAGCAGGCTTCTGGATTGTTGCAGATTATTGAGAAGGATAAGCCGGGGCGGCCGCTGCAGGACAGTGTGCTGCCGGAATATGTTTCAAGTGAGAATCCAGACCATTCTGCCGTTCCAGGTCCTATAGGAGTCTCTGGATCACAAGCAAAGCCACATGGAATCCAAGGTCCGATTGGATGGGCGGTGGATCCAACCTCAAATTTGTATTCTCATGGAAACTCCCAATCCATTCCCCTTTTGAATGCTCGTGGAAATCCCCATCCAAGTCCCTCTTTAAATGCCCATGCTATTTCCCCGATGCACAAAATGCACAACGCCTCTTCTCTTGCGCAGGCGCAGATGAACAGTGCATTGCACAACGTGCCTCCCTCTATCTCTCTGAGTATCCCTCTGAGTATATCTCCATCTATGCATCTGAGCATACCTCTGACTATCCCTCTGACTATAACTCCAACTACAGATTCAACGATACATCCATCTATCCCTCTGGGTATTCCTCTGAGTACAACACCGACTATCCCACCCAAACCGTCTCTTCACTTACCTCTCAAAGGACCGCTCCACGCGCCTCGCGAGTACTTCCAGGCCAAAACGTTCCAAAATGCCGACCCTACCTCAGTATCTGTATATGGACCCACGAGCATTTTCGATACAGAAGCGGTACCGCACCGCGAGCTTCTCGAACACCACAGACGAGGCGCATTGAGCAAAAACGCCACGGTGATCACGTGCGTCCGGCTCTTTTTCCGCTGGCTGTACCCCGACATGCACGCGTTCATTTTCAGAGAAGCGTTTCTCCTCGACTTCTTCGACCCGGACCTGTGTGGCTCGTATAGTTCCACCGAGCTCGTATACGCCGTGTGTGCCGTGGGTGCGCTGATGTCGGACGATCCGGAGGTCAGGGACCTGGCGCAGGGGTTTTATTGCATGGCACGTGACCTTCTCCTGGCATCCATCGACTCTCCTTCTATCTGTTCTCTCCAGGCGTACCTTCTCCTCGGCCTCTACGATATTTATAATTATCGCAATAATGCGGGCTGGATGTTGACTGGCGATGCGTTGCGTATGGGCCTAGGGATTGGATTTCATCTCCAGCCGGAAAACTGGCTCGTGGGGGACACTTCTAGTGCAGGTGGGAAAGGTAGTGTGAAGGTTGAGAAAGAGGGTAATGAGAGATGGGAAAGAGGTGGGAATATCCAGAGAAATGAGAATATCCAGAGAAACGAAAACATTGAGAGAAATGAGAATGTTCAAAGAAACGAGGATATCCAAAAAAACGAGAACATTCAGGAAAACCAAAACATTCAGAGAAACCAGAACCACCTGATGAACGAATACACCCAGAGAAACATGATATTTGAAG
Source organism: Metschnikowia baotianmanensis (assembly GCA_030565705.1). NCBI lineage: Eukaryota > Fungi > Ascomycota > Pichiomycetes > Serinales > Metschnikowiaceae > Metschnikowia > Metschnikowia baotianmanensis. The sequence goes on along the minus strand of JAJMCI010000180.1, from coordinate 8,663 downwards.
GAAATGAGAACCATCAGAAGAAAGCGTACACACAGAACATCGAACACACCCAGAACATCGAATACACCCAGAACATCGAAAACACCCACCCAAACGAGCACACCCAAAAATCCAAAAACACGCGGCAAAAGGAAACCAGTTTGAGTGATATCACCGTCAGCGTCCGCAGCCGGATCTTCTGGGGCTGTTTCATGGTGGACCGGTTTGTGAGCTTGATTTTGGGCCGGCCCAGCGTGATCCAGCCGGACTCATCCACCATCCACGTGTCTGAAAACATGCCTGCGATCGAGTGGATCCAGCCATATACGTATCCCGGTGCCGGGACAAAGGAAAAAGTATCCTACATCGATATCTCGAACCCTTTGAGCTCGATCATCCTTCTTGCGGAAATATCAGACAACATGATGCAAACTGTGTTCAAGGATAAGGGCGACATGGCCAACAAGTTAGAGCTTGTGGAAAAGTATAACATGCGGATCTTGGACTGGCGGGCCCAACTCCCAAGTGTTTTGCAATGGGACCGTTCGCTTCTCCATGAACACGGCCACGACGTCACGAAAACGTTCATGCGGTACTACTACTACATTCTTCTTCTCTGTCTAAACCGGCCATTCATCGAAAGGGCAGTTATCGAGAGGCCAGTGATCGAGAGGCCAGGCATCGAAAAACAACACCACACACCCTCGTCCTCGTATAGCTCTTTGCATGTATGCATGGACGCAATTACCGACGTGCATGCGGCAATCCACTCGTTCGTTAAGGCCCATGGTGCACGAAGATGCTCAATTTTGATGGTGTATTCTTGCATAATCAGTGCGTCCGTTCTCCTCCTGAAAAACCGCCATGAACTCATGACCAACGCCGTGGACCGAGGCCTTTTCTTCGATTTCATGGCCATTCTCTTACACATGTCGGCCACATGGAAACTCAGCGAAAAGTCGTTTCTAAAGCTCCGGGCCACGCTCAAAATGGACTATGGCCTAGATTATGACGCAGAATTGCACTCACACATGGTGCTGCGCGATTTCCATCTTGAACACAGCATCTGTGCTCTTTTATATCGAGAAAGCGGCACGGTGTCTTCGAATCCGGAACCTGCGGTTTTAAACACCGAACACGATGGCACTGCTGAATTTGGGCTCGACGAAGCGTCCGCATGGTCCAGCCTTTTCCCCGACTTCTTCTCTGCCGAGACGTTCTAGAATATTATTTAATGGATAGTGTAATGGGTGGTGATTTGTTCAGAGAGGTTCGTTTTCTGATGTTTTTCTCTTCGCCCCGATTTTTGAACTCACTCATATCTTATGTTATCCTTCTCTGTTATCCTTCCCAGAGACCTTAGTTTTTTGTCTTTCTATTTGTTGGTACACTTAGCATTCAGCCATACCTCAGCCTTCCTTTTTCTTTCTTCTACTTATCTCTTTTGATCTTATCCTGATGCTTAAGTTCCCAATCGTATTTTTATTCCGTTTCTATCGTCTCCTTGTGGGGTTTTTGTTTTCTTTGATTACTTCCTGATCTTTCAGCACTCAATCATATCTCTTTCTTTTTTTTTATTTGCTTTTCCGCTTATCTTCTATTAAATACTAAGATCTTTTCCTTCCGTTTTCGTTTCGCCTTTTTGTTTTTGATTCTTCCCTGATACCTTAGCATCCAACCGTAACTTTTTCTTCCTTTTCTCCTCGCCCAATGTTTTCTAGTTCTTCTCTGATACTTGAAATTTCAATCGTGTCTCTTCCTTCTTTCCCTCGTCCCGTTAGGTTTGGTTTGATGCTTACCTAATACTTTAGTAAGTTATCAGATTTCCTCATTCTTTTTTTTCTTTTTTCTTCTTATATTATTTGATTCATACCCTAAACCTCAGTTTCCAACCATATATCTTTCTTTCTTTATTAGCTAGCCTGTGCGTAGTGGGCCATGAATCCTGGGTATGGCTATCGATTACGACTGCACATCGTAGAAATGCGCTTTTCTTGCAGACCCGATGAAAAAAAAAAAAAAAGATGGGACCGGCTCGTATCAGTATACCGCGTCACCCGATCCATCAATCGTATCTCCAATACGAGCCGCATCAAGCCCCACAAAAGAAATAAACAACTCAAAAAAGGAACAAAAGCCACCAATAACCCACAGCAGAACAAATAAAAAGCACAGAAGAAACAAGCAAGCCATAGAAGAACCCAAATACTCACACAAAAAATCGAGAAGCCACTTAAAAACATACAGGGCACAGAAAAAACAAACAAGCCATAAAAGAGCTAAACACCTCACCATAGAGCTAATACTCAACTGAAAATTCACCAAAATCACCCAAATCACACAAAAAAAAACTTTATGACCCCCGCAGAGTTCCGCAGAAAATGCAGAGAGGGCCGCCACACGGCGCTGACCTCAGGATGCTGCCCTGGCTATGCGCAGGCCAACCTTGTGATTTTACCCTGTGAAATCGCTACGGATTTCCACAATCTATGTCTCCAGAACCCGGTCCCATGTCCTCTTTTAGCATACACGAAAGTAGGAGACCGACACGGCGTCTCGGACAAAACGGTCGTTGACGATGCCGACTTCGACATTGCACGTGACTTCCCGAAATACACCGTCTACGAAAACGGCAAACTTGTAGCGTGTCCCAGTGACATTTCCGATTTGTGGGACCCCGAAAAACACGTGGGTTTCCTCATAGGCTGCTCGTACACGTTTGAAACCGCGTTGGCCGAAGCTGGACTAGCGTCAAGGAATTTCACGCAAAATAAGACCGTGTCCATTTATGTGACGTCATTGCGGCTCAAAGATTGTGGCGTGTTTGTCAATGTGCCATATGTCGTGAGTATGCGGCCATACAAACCTGAGAATATTCTGCGGGTCACGGAAATCACTTCCAAGTACCCAAAAGCCCATGGTGGGCCGATAGATTTCGGGTTCGATGCGGTGGAAAGACTTGGAATTCGAGACTTGGAATGTCCCGATTTCGGCGATACGACACACTTGGAAAACGACGAGGTGCCTGTTTTCTGGGGCTGTGGGGTCACTGCACACCTCGCTGCGCTTTTTTTACATGAGAAGATCGAAGGGCCGGTTTTAGGACACGCCCCGGGCCATATGCTCGTCACTGATTTGAGGGATGTGGACGTGAAGGACCCATGAGGTGATTGGGAGATGGAATATGGGAATTTTTTCAAATATGGGGGTAAAGGGCTGAAATGGATGGGAACGGGTTGAAATAAAGGGGAAAGGGCTGAAATAAATGGGAAAGGGTTAAAATGAATGAGAACGAGTACACCGAAGAGAAAGCCTCGGAAAAGATCTTAGAAGTCACTGGGGTCCCGAATGCAAGCGTGTGGAAATCAAATTTGTCAACTGCCCAATGGATGTATCGCTGTGCACGCTTTAAGGAATCTGTCTAGACAACTAATTGGAAGCAATGCACCCGAAGAATCTTTTCGCCGTCTTCGAATATATACCGTTCGGATGGTCTCCACTTACCAATTCAACTTTTCCCAGTTCTTTAAGAATCGCTATAATCTAACAACCCACTAATATCGTGGAATTGAAACTACGTGGCCACTCTTAGAATCAGGAATACTACAAAATTCTTCAAGTGTTCATAATCAGTTATTTTGATTTCATGTTTTAACGTGTACGGGCCACGATAAAGCACTCTTCATAACTGCACAAAAGTCGGGGGATTCACTCAAATTCAAAGTAGATGAATCATATTAGAAATAAGTTCCCAATCTACCCAGTGTCCTAATGGACCGTCTCTAGTGCTCCCACAATCTAGTCATTCCTGCGGTTGTGTCCACAATTCGCGTCTTTTAAAAAAGAATCGCTTATTAAAATGTATCAAGTAATACGTATAAGGAGTGTGGACTGGCCACTGAACAAATGTCGATAATATCCTGAAAAACGAGGCTGGAGTGTCCCACCGTTGAATAAAGTATTTGTGTGAATAGTGTGTCACTTATTCCCCCTATTATGTTCTCGGGGTACTATGGATGGATAAATGTAAGACATTTTTCGTAGGCCGGATGCGATTTTTCTGAAACAATAAAAGAAATTAGAGGCAAGTGGCCATGTTATGTCATGTGTAATCAATCACGAGAAGGGAGAAGGGTCTAGACGTCGTTGAATCTTGATGATGCTTGATTAAAGGGTCAAACCTTGCTGCAGTGACGTTTCTGATTGCAGAGATAAAAAAGAATCTCTACGAGGGTTTTTGAGCTTTTGATATCGCTACTCTTTTTCTAGGTCCAATTCAAGCCTGGGAGGAACTCAAATATCATTCACGAAGAACAATAAACTAGAATCACAAAAAGCTTCCAGAAAAATCAATAATTTTCCGGACGATGTTTATCGAACACTTGGAAACCCTCATTAGTCGTGAGAGTCTTTTTTGAGCTTTGGGACCAGCGTAACTAATACTCAAAAAGAAAAAAATTCGAGAGTTGAAACCTCTGGAGTTACAATTGAGCTACTATGTTTTCAGCTACGAAAAGCCACTAGGGATCTCCGGGCTGACTCCAAAGGTGCATCGACGTGTCTCGCAAAGAGAAAAAAGCAAAAAAAGAAAGATACGGTACAACCACATGTATTACCGGTATGCATTTGAAATTGATGTGAGGTGTGCATCTACCATTAGAACTCTGCTATGTTAACACGACTTAGCGGGGGATAATGTATCGTTCACTTTCTCAAACCATCTACCACAAATGTGGTACTCTTCGAAGATGTGGCACTCTCCGAAGCTATAGTACTTTCCGTAGACGTTTTCTTTTTGTTAGATTCATTGAAGACGTGGCACTCTCCGAAGATATAGTAGTTTTCTCGAAGGTATGGTTTTATCCGTAGATGTAGTAATTTCCGAAGATGTAGAACTTTCCGAAGATGTAGTATTTTCTCGAAGATATAGCAATCTGAAAAATACAATCCCACACTACTCGTGCGACCGTCTAACTCGAAGAATCGATATTATGCGGCTGCAAACAAAATTCGCATCCATTAAAAACGCGATCCACAAAACCAATACCAAACTCCGTCCAACCAACCAACTTATTTGCACGGATTTATCACAAACCTCCAGAGTATCTATATTACCTGACACATTTCTCGCCCCGCATATTCTGTTTTTTTTTTTTTGTTTGACACTAGCGACTTCCCTGTTTTCTTAAAACACGATGTCAGATTCATCCTCCTCATGCGATCTAGTAGTATCGTTCCTGGGCAATATACATAACCCCAATATGGCGAACGACGCTCCCCCCAAAATGAGCGAGGCCCAGCAAACTTGTTGGAAAGCTAATCGAGAGTTTCTCTGGGGTGTTTCCACAATCGACCATTTGGGAAAAGCCGCTGGCCAAGACCCAAACATTCACAAACGCCAAAAGAAAATGTCGACCCGAATCGAACAACCCCGGTCTTGCAGATTGGCACATTTGCCTGTGGACGTGCTCCAGGACATTTTCGTGATGGCGGGTCCCGAGAACGAACTCAATGTCACGTGCAAATTCTTTAATAGCGTCTTAAAATTCGAGGATACTGGGTATGATGAAAACGGCCTGTGGCACAATTTGCACCTTGCACGTTCGATGATGCACACGCATTTTCGACGCAATCTCAATTTGGAGATCGAGCGTCTTGGATTGCCTGTGTCGTTTTCGAAAACGCTTTTGAACAGGATCGAGTCCCTTGTTACTGTATTGGGGCCAAGCGATCCCACAACTTGGAAACTTAATGGGTGTTCTGAAGATCTAGCAAAGATTATCACGTCTATTAGAAGCAGCGCATTTTGCCACGACCCCCAAGCCCTCCATTATCGCTATGTCACCGACAAGTTTCTTGCGTCTTTTCTTGGCAACAATGTCTCCGGAGATTACCCCAGATTCATTGACCGGTATACCGATGGCGAAACGTACAGTGTCGTTTTGGATTCTCAAAAACTAGACATCAGTGTGTTCAAGCGTGAAGACGAAGAGGTGTGCCGTGTCGTGTACCTAGCGTACCTCTTCAAGCACCTATACTATGTGCTTTATGAATGTTCTCAAGATGACCCCAACTGGGCAGAGCTCATTGGATCCACCCCGAGCTTGGAATATGTTCGGAGTCAAAAAGTTGCACTTCCCTCGGAACTCCATATGCTCGACGACATTTTGAAACTTCCCGTATCAATGAAAGACGCAGAAGTCCCCAGCCACCGGCCTCCTTCTATTGAACCCACCACTGATTTCTCCTACCACTTTGAAGAAAGCCCGAACCAGTTCCGCCGGTTTGGTGCGTTCTGTCACGTGAACAAACAGTTCCATCCGCCCGAACCAGGCCGTCTCGTGCTCAGTTTGCTCCGGTCATGCGCCAACTCTGAAATTCCCAGAGGAACCTATATCCGTGGCCTGCTTCCGGATTACGTGCATCAGGCGTTGTGGATGGCCCAGTTTCCTCGCATAGAGCAGGCATACATGGTACACGTGTTGAAGATCTACCGGAGGCTCAAACGGCAGAACGAGACGTCTCCAAATGCTAGTTTCGTCGAGCAGGACTGGTACCAAGCCATTTTCTGGATCAACGAGAGCGTCAACCACGTGCACAAGTCGTGTCTGGGCTATCTCAGTTGTATGCATACGAAGATCCCCTCGATTCCGTTTCCTGAGTTTGTCAACAAGCTCGTGCTTTTCTATAAGGACTGTTCCGATGACAAACTATGCTTTGAGACGAGAAAACAGCGGCATCGATCTCGAGGACCGTAGATGTGAGATTGTTGAGTCTTTTTTGTTTGTTTGTTTGCAACTGGAACTGTGTGTTTCTTTTCGATAGTTGTAGTTTTTGTAAGAGGTGTGTGGAAATAAACTAACAGGAGAGAATTGAGGAGTTCCCAAACGAATAGGTTGGGTGACCGAAAAGTTGTGGTCATTGGCTTTTTGCACGCTTCTTATCACTAGTACGTGAGATAGTTTCAAGTTTGACGGAGCGAAATGTCGATTAGTGAGATGAGAATGCTAACAAAATGGTGCCTAGGCAGATTACTAGGGCATGCAAAGTGATTCATTTTGGGTAGTTGACGAAGTCAATTTCAATGCATAGATGAGGTCAGGTCGGAATCATCTAAGGTGATTTGTGAGATGTAGCCTCAACTATGTGTTAAGATGAATTTTGTCAATTATCCAAAGGATGGATCGCTTTCCACGCTTTGGTAATCTGCCAAGACAGTAAAACCGCCCAAAAATACCAATGTCTTTATCAAAATAAAATCAATCCATCTATCAAAAGAATAAAAGTACATAATGACATGTAAAACTAAGCTGTTGGTTTTCTGGGGTACTAAGCAGGTGACTTTCGAGGTTCTTAATGATGGTATCGAATGGAAAAGATCTAAAAAAGATACAGAAAGAAAGGTGACTCGGTAGATGTAACTTCTTTTTTTGGTAGAGGCTGAGTTAGAGGTTTTATGTATAACCAAGCATATTTTGGGCCGAGAAAGCAGAGAAGTACCATATAAGCTTTACTTTAATCAATTAATCTTTCAGAACAAGAAAAAACATGAATTCCAACCTTAGCTCGTCCCCATTCCAATATATATGTCCGCGACAATACATGTGTAAATTTGAACATTACAGAAAACATTACATGGTAAACAAAGATATATGCCATGTTTTTTGGCTGGAAAAGCAACTTTCGAGCTCCGCTTGAATCAATGTATACATCAGGAACAAAAAAATAGAACATGTGTGACCTTGAGTTGGTTTGGAGGCGGAATGTAGTTTATTTTAGTTTATTTTATGTATGGCTGTACAATATTTTTGGGCGTAGAGAGATAGAAAGTATTTTTTAGGTTCCTCATTGATCAATTTGTTTTTCAAGAAACGAAAAAAATGGAAAAGATCTGGAAATGATGTGGAACAAAAGTAGAGACGATCTGCAAATGATGTAGAACAGACGCAGATCACATGCAGAGACTATCTGGGAAAGGTGTGGAAAAGGAGCACATCAGTGTAGAAAAGGTTTTAAAAAGAGGTATGGCTTCCCTTTGTTTATTGAAAGGTCTTTAAGATAAGGCAATAACTTACTAGGTGATTATAAAGTATAACCTCGCATTGAGTTGAAGGTTGGATGTGTTCTATTTTAAGTATAGTAGCACAGACTTTGGGCTAACAAAACAAAGAAAGTACCTTCTGAGCACCTTCTTGCACTAAAAGTCTTCCAAAAATTAAATCAAACCTTAAAAAGCGACTTAAACTTTAAAAAAAACGTTTAAACAAAACCATCTTGTTCCCATTTTAACCTGTATGTCCGCGATAGTACATCTGTCAATTTTAACACTACAAGACGACACGCTATACAATGAAAATTCGACATCTATTTTGGGTGAAATGGAACCCTTTGGGCTCCGCTTTGAGCAATATACCTTTCAATAAACAAAAAATTAGAAAGAAAAAGAAAATAACGTTATTCATTCATTTGATGTGGCCCCAGGACCAGGTTGATTTAGAGGTTTTCAGTAGTTTTCCTTTGTGAGGCCGTCCAAGCTTTGCGGCTAAGAAAAAGGACAACGTACCTTTTGAGCTTTCCTTTTGTGGATATCTCTTTCGACAAACAATAAAATAAAAACATTTCCAACGCTAAAAACCCGTTATCTCGTTCCCCAATCCACCTCTGTTATCTGCGGCCACACCTCC
>JAJMCI010000179.1:0-34031 GCA_030565705.1 Metschnikowia baotianmanensis | reverse complement strand
CTGCTGCGGCATAAGTAATAACAATTTGCGCATGTCTGAACAAATCTTGACATTAATATACAATTTTATATAGTACATAGAGAAGAAGTATACCACCGGAATAGCCAGACCTTTCGTGGCCACAACTCTTAGCTTAGAAATCTACTTCTGGTTTTTCTTTCTCTCGACCTTCAACAACAAGGCCTTGTTGATGTGGGGCAAAACACCACCGTATGCGATTGTGGCCTTGATCAAGTTGTCCAATTCCTCGTCACCTCTAATGGCCAATTGCAAGTGTCTGGGGGTAATTCTCTTGACCTTCAAGTCCTTGGCGGCATTTCCGGCCAACTCTAAGACCTCAGCGGTCAAATATTCCAAGACAGCGGTCAAGTAAATCGCTGATTTGGATCCGATACGGATTTTACTTTGGGCGTTTCTCTTCAAGTATCTCTTAATTCTTCCCACGGGAAACTGCAACCCCGCACGGGCAGAGTGGGAGCTGGTGGGTTTGCTTCCCTCGGACGACTTGCCCTTGCCGCCGTGAACTTTTCCTTTTCCTGACATGATGTATGTGTAATTGGCGGGCAAAAGAAGAGGAAGTCGCTTTTGTTTACGTTTCTCGTTCTCGCATAAACAAGAGCTGGCCCGCACGCCCGGGGTTACCCGCACCTCTTGTGCGCCTGCGGCGCGGTGACGACCCCAGACGGAATGACAAGGCACGTGATCATCTACCTACTCTCTTTAAACAAATGTTGAAAAATGATAACTTGTGGGAAAAAAATCTTGTTCTGAGGTCTCTCCAGACTTTTGTAGATCACAGAATCTTTTATGAAATGGATGAGCTTCAAAAACGCGTAAATCGATTTTTCCCGCCTCTTTTGTGAATTCAAAAGTTGTACGCGGCTATCAAATCACAGAAATTGTTGGACAATTTTTCTAGGAGAATGAAAGAATCTTGCTCAAAGCAGAACTAGGAAAGAAGTTAGTTTTTTTTTTTTTTTACACTTTATGAATTATTTAGACCTATCTTCATACATGGTCATTAAATTCTCTCCATTATATAACTGTATAGTTTTCGGGCCTAGAAGTTAACTTCTGAGCTTTCCTCTAATCAATGAATCTAACAAAAAAAAAAAAATTAGTGTTGAGGATCTGTTCACAACTAAATAGCCAGCTTTTCGGGTTTATTGTTGCCTCTAATATCATTAGCCGACGCCCCGCATCTGAGAGCGCATGAGACCGACTAGATGCAGACGCAACCTCCTCAACTTTTACGCTTCCTTTAATTTTTTCAAAGAAATAACTATCATCGTAAATTGATTCGACTTAGGAGTGATTCTTGCAAAATACTTTGGTCTTGGTGGATCAGACCACTTCTGCTTAGCTATACTCAGAGGAATTAATATCTATTTTAACTACATAGAATCTGCAGGGATCCATAGTGATGAAATAAGCTGAGATAGCGTGGGGGCACTTTCCATTCAATATCTAACTAGTACTTCTGAAAATTGATTTTAGCTAAGAGTTAATGACAGAGTGAGTTCCTAGCTTATCAAGCAACTTCTCCACATCAGAGCGCGACTTTTGCAACTCGGTACATATGGAGTCAAAATGCTGAAAGCCTCGAACAAGCTTAATTAACTTTGCCAACTCGTCGCTCTCGGACAGCCTTCCGGGCTCTTCCGGCGAACTATAATCAAGACCGGATGTTTTGGCTTCTCCAGGTTCTGTATCTGATTGCCCGGCAACCAGTTCATCCGAATCGCTATCCACAGCATCAGAATCTAGATGATCTGCAGTGTCTATTCTTTCAATGGATGGCAAATCACCCAGATTACTTGAAGACGTGCGCTTGAACTTGCCTGAAGGTTTCTCGTCTCGTTTCGAAAATCCGATGGTTGGGTGATCCACGTGATAGTTAAAACTCACAGTCCTCGTGGATTTCCCTGTCTTCAAGTTGCTTTCCCGCACCACGCTTTTGAAAAGACCAGCTTCTGATGCAGTGTTTGGGGTAGTTTTGTAGGAAGCATCGGTTTTGGCTTTGCGTTGCAAATGCTTCAAAAGCACATCGACTTCGTCCGTCTTTTCGGTGCCAGACTCGAGCGACTTAGTCACCCAGTGTAAGATTGGGTACAGGTTCACTCGATAGATAATCCCTCGGACAACACCGAAGTTGATGAATCGGCGCACATCAATGTTCTTGAGGATCTTCTGGTGCTGAATGTACCACTCCTTGATGGTTTGACCCTGATTGAGCAGTCGATAGAGGTAGAATAACGTGGCTTTTGAGGGGATCTTGATCTCGCTCTTCTTGCCTGAAAATGCCATGGCAGCCGCAGGGGTCGTGCCTCTTGTGAATGGGCTCGATGCAGCAAAACTCTGCTTGCTCTCGTTCAATGCTCTAGAGTTAGGTTGGCCAGGAACGACGAGACTCGAGGTAGACACAGATGGCTGTGGGGTGCTTGCAAGGCTCTGATCCAAAGGTGTAGTTGCCGATCTCGGTGTAGCTGATGTGGCATGCGATTCAAGAGGGACAGGCTCGTTCCAGTGATTGGTGGTGATGATATATGCCTGGCATTCTTCCGCCATACCATTAGTTTTGAGAAAGTTACCTATGTGGTTCGTGGGGGCGTATATGTTACTGAATTGAAACACGTCCACGAGGATTATACATTGGTAGTGCATGAGGTGCTGGATGCACTGTTTTGTCAAAAGGTAGTCTGCTCCAGCCAACTCACTTATCTTTTTAACCGAGTTGAGCCCGTTCACATACGGAAGGATCTTCACCATTGTTGGATCCCACACCACGTCGATGAGCTGGTTCAATTTCACTGTCAGAATCGGCACCTGATACGCCTTCAAGTTAACGGGTGGTGGGAGCATGGGAAAGAGCTTGATGTCTACACTATTGGCAGAATCTATGGGAATGCAACACTCGGAGTAGTTGTTGAGATCCTGGTATAATTGGTGAATAAGCGACTCGATCGACAGCAAGGAGAATTTCTGGATTTTAGTGTGGCCCGGGGTATATTGAAAGTTATTGCCGACAAACTCAGCACCATCCTGATCACTGAAAAACGCGTGGTCCTTATCCAATTTACTTAGAAGCAACGATTGCTCCTCCAATGCCCGGAACATCTTGCCCATGCGGCTCACCGCCAGCTCGTAGGGTGTGGTATCTGAGTTGTACGGTAAAACAAAGCCGAAATTGAAGTTGAATGAATTTCTGGAATAGTGGCTACCCTCGATATTCACCGGGTACCCTAGCACACGAAACTCGTTGATTTTAAATGACACGAGCTTGTTACATAGCTGTGGTTTCGGGATTATGTAGTTTTTGACTGTATCGAAGTTGAAAAGCACGTCTGTGCCTGACTGCAAGTCGTAGCTGCCAATGGAGCCTTCCGGTACCTGGTGCACGATCTGAGTGCCCTTTACCGGGTGAAATACCGCGTAAAAAATCGCTGTAATGGGCACAAAACCATCGTTGGAAATCATGAAGCGTATGATAGAGCAAACTGAAGAGTGAGGTATCTCGTTAACTGGCGAAAAATAAAAGGCGGGGCACGAAAATGGTTCGGCCTTTGGATTAGCAAAAAGCTCCGCGACGGGGAATTGAACCCCGGTCTACCGCGCGACAAGCGGTAATTCTAGCCACTAAACTATCACGGACTCGTTGTGACGATTTATTTTTTAGGAAAGCCTTGTGGGAGGAATTCTATTTACGAGGATTCAGAGTCGGACTGCCTGCGCCAATCCCGAGTCAGGTTACCCATACACATGGTAACCCTAAGCTCTTGTCACTGTCCTCTTGTTACTGTTTCATCAACTACGAGTGAAGTCCTAGCAACGTAATACGATAGGGCTTGGAAAAGCTGGAGTCTCTCAATACTCAGTGCATTATCCAGACGTATTTATGGGTTTTTTAGGATTAGTTGAGTAGGGGATGTTTTTCCCGTAATACGATGTTTCTTTCTGTAGTACGATATGCTTTTTTTTAAAAAAGAAACTCGGTTTGGAAGAAATAGCACTTGCTCGACTTGGCTATCAATCGGTGATCCCGTAAAGTGCGAAGGACCATCGAAAGATGCTGAGCGTGCTCTTCAGGAGTCTTTGAATAGACAAGAATGTCGTCAAGGTAGACAACCACGAACCTCTGAAGCATGGGGTGAAAAATCTGATTCATGAGGTGTTGGAACGTTGACGGCACATTATTGAGGCCAAAAGGCATCACTCTCCAGGAATATTGACCAAAGGGCGTGACGGAAGCGGCTTTGTAAACGTCCTCCTCGGCAATTCTGACTTGGTGATAGCCAGAGTGCAAATTCGAAGACGAGAAAATCTTGGTGCCCGCGAAAGCGTCAAAGATATCGTCAATGAGCGGAAGGGGGAAACGTTCACGTACCGTGATTGTATTCAAGGCACGATAATCCACACATAAGCGTTTCGTACCGTTTTTCTTCTTCAAAAGAGGAGTCTCAAACGGAGAACCACAGGGTTCAATCTTGCCCCAGTCGTGAGGACTGTAGGACGTCGCGTGTTCAAGGGTGAATCATGAAATGATTGAGCGGACAAATCCAAAAAACGAGCGAAATCGATCATAAACGGAGTGCCCAACACGATGCGTTCTATCAACTGCGGATAGACAAAAAATACTCTGCGTGTGGTCAAACCGTTGCAATTCACGTCCAATGTCACCTCGGTCGTTAAATCCACCTTCACGCCCTCAGAGGCAAGGTGAATCTGACCGGGCGTCTCCAACCTAAATTCCTGAGGGTTCACCTCTGCAACCAACCATGCGTCAATAAATTCAGCAGTAGCGCCCAAGTCCAATAAAGCGGAGACAGTTTTCGAGTTGTTTAACTTAATCTCCATAGTGAACACAGAAGCAATGCGAGTCGGGACTCGGCCAGGCTTAGACCGCTTGACTGTGAGAGCAGGCTCACCAACAGAATGCACATTATTCAAGGACCGAGGACCTTCCAGAGAGCTCGCAGTGACTAACTGGTGTGTTGACGCGTCCAACACGGGCAGGACAAATTCACTTGCTTTCGGCACGGAGGTCAGCGAACTTGAGGGGGAAGGACCCCAACAGACGGAAAGTTCCTTGTATCAACTGGTGTGGCCAGGACCAGATTGACCTCAGTGATAGGGCGCGGACGCTCGTCGGCAGTTTCCGAGCGAGGACGCTCGACTGAAACAGGGGGGCACGGATGCCTAGCCGAAGTATCAAGAGATCTCAAATGGGTGGGAGCGGATGGTATGACGGACACATGCGACCCATCAAATTGGGGGATGCCAAGACGGGGACGGAGGGGACGGAAGGGTGTGGCGTGACCAATGGTAGTTGTTCCTGAGGGGAAGATCCGTTCATCTGACACTGGTCTCAGGCGTTTCCCGAATCTTTGTTCTCTTTGAAAACCGCTTCACGATTGATCACCTCCAGGATAGATGCAATCAACTTGGTCCACCGAGCCTTTCTGTCGTCGTTCAGTTGGCCATTCCGGTTGTCACGGGACCAAGTCGAGTTGTTCCCACGCTTGCCGACGCCGCCGTTTCCACGGATACCACCGCTATTTCCACCACTCTTGGCATTGTTGTAACCACCGTTTGCACGATTGCCACGGGTCGCACGATTACCACGATTGCCATGGTTACTACGATTGCCACGGTTACTACGATTGCCGCGATTGCCTCGGCCCCATGATTTGCCACGATCATTACCGTAACCATTTCCTGTATCGGTGTCGCGGGAGTTTACAATGGGGGAGATCGCGTGGGATGACGCCAAGTTCAGGGCAATCGCCCACATGGCTTCAAAGTTCGGAGCAGCTCTCAAAGGAGTGCTGAATGCTGGGTTCCGAGTGCACGCGATCAACCGCGCCATGAACTCAATATCAGACACCTGTGAGGTGTTGCATTTGTTCAACTCCCAAAGCTCCTTGATGTCTTGCACAACAAGAGAGAAGCCCATGTTCTTGGTGAGCTTGTTCAACTTCTGATAGATAGCGCTTCTCCGTGAGATAGCCTTGGCCAAAGTCTCCGCATCGGTGGAGACGACAGGGTTGGAAGGTGCTTCTGAGGATTGAGACATATTAGGAAGCTCTTGCGGGAGGAGTTCTGAATACGAGTAACCGGAGTTTAACGATAGTTAGCTAGTGTATAGTTGCCAGTTTAGTCTATCGGTGTATTTGGAAAAAGATGCCCTTTCAATAATCTTGGGGCAGCCTTCCGAGTCCTTATATAATTTATCAGCTCGTAATTCCAACGCCTCTGCCGGCCTGCGCCAACCCGAGCCCGGTTGCCCACACACATGGTAACCCTAAGCTCTTATCACTGTTCCATCAACATGTCTTTATGCAGGAGTATGCAACCTCTTGTCAATGTTTCTTCAACTACGAGTGAGGTCCTAGCAACGCCTGGACCCACTCTGCTACTGTTTTATGAGACACTTAGAAAATTATGTCAACCGAGGTCGCGAGCTAAGGGCAAACTGGGGATTACGCAAATGTGGCTTCAAATCGTTGAGCAAGGGTTTCCAGGAAGGGGTTTCCATTGATCTGACGTATGAGGCGCTTTGAGGGGCGACAACGGGTTTTCCTTGACTGAAAAGGAGGCAAAAGCTCGTAATGAGTAGTTTCAAATTGAGAAAGGCAAGTATCTCGATACTCAGTGGATTATCCAGACGTGTTTATGGGTGTTTTACTTGAGTAGGGTTTTTTTTTGTCAAACGATATATAGATTTTTCATTGAAAGCAAAAAAATAAAGACTAAGAAAAAATACTAATGAGAATGTGTGAAAGGTAGCCCGGGATTGCAGTAAAATCTCAAATCTTGAATCAGAGAGTGCGAGCACACCCAGCTTTTCCATCACAGTCCTGATCCTTTTTCTCAAACTTGTAAAGCCACCTACTTCCGATATACATCAATATGTCTTACGGATCATACATCAAAAATTCAGACAAGAGTTGACACAATTAGTACCAATCTGCAAGTTCAACTTGCACCACGCGCCGCTCTGGCGCACGCGCTATTTTGGAATAAAAGCTCACAGAAGACAAATTCCCCTTTTTTCTTTCTTTTCTTTTATAACATAGAGATATTCAGCCAATGGGCTTTGTGAAGCATCGCTGATTTTGAGTTTAAATACCCTAATTTTTCACCTTAACTTAAAAATAGGGTATAGTACTATAACCCCTAACCTGCGCGTTGCGAGCTCGGGGCAGTTTCTCTTCACACCGAATTATCTCCGATCTCAAATCTCGCCTTTTCTAGTTGATACTCCCCCTCCAGCAAAAAAAAAAAATCCAGCAAAACACACATCATGTTATCTGGCGGGAGAAAGGCGTTATCATGCACAAACTGTAGGAAGCAAAAACGAAGGTGTGGCGGCGGCCACCCGTGCTCCAATTGTTCGAAGAAAAATTCCGACTGCGACTATAGTACCACCGATAGGCGGTTTCAGAGGCACTCTGCCGGGTACATTAAGAGCCTTGAGAACAATAACGACGTTTTAGAAACCGCCCTCGCAGACTTGGTTGCTCTTCGAGATAGTCCTGAGGAATTAGCAGCGAAAATAGAGTCACTTTCTTTGTCATTTCCCAAAAGAGTCGAGCAGCCTGAATTTTCGCACACGGATGTTTTGCTCGAAAGGGACATCGAGCCTTCGGAGAAGGAAAACACAGACAAACCTTTCATAACACAAAAGGACCAGTACTTTGGCGCAGGAAGCGTGTATCATGGCGCCGGCGCCCCAACTCAGGAACAGGAGCCACTTTTGGTGAACAAGTCCAAGTCTCTAGAGCACACAAACGGGGTGGTGACCTTAGAGGAGAATTTCGAATATGTCGCTAACTTGGTTCGGAGCTACTTCAATGACCAATACTTTGGGACAACGCACACGCTCTTCGATAAAAACCGGGTATTGAGTGAGCTCGCGAACCGCAATTTCTCGGGCCCTTTTCTAAATAAACCCCTAGTCTATGCCATATGTGCAAACTGTGAGTTGCTCTCTTGCCAAGAGGCGGACGCGTACTGTGACTATGTGCTTAAGGATCTCTTTGAGCAAACAGTCACTCTGTCGATCGCCATTTCCCAGTGTTACACGCTTTTGACAGTACACTGTGCCTCGAGGGGCCAGATCTCCAAGGCGTGGTTATTTGCAGGAATCGGAATCCGTGTTGGCCAAGACGTCGGCTTCGACATGTGCCCAGGTGAGGACGCGTGCCCTATTGTGAACCGGTGTTTTATGGGCACACTCATCATCGATCAGTATGTAGCCATGTCCTTTGGGCGCAGACTGGCGATCCAGCAGAACTCGTTGCCGGTTCTTAGACTCGAAGGGGAAAGCGATGAGGACTATTACAACATAAAGTACTCCATTGAGCTTATTGAAATGTCCAGACACATGGTCAGACTGACATACCAACCAGTAACGTTCAATAAGGACCCCAAGGTCAATTATCTTCTCAAGTTCAACAGACTGAAGATGTACAACATGAAGTTGCTCAAATGGAGAGAAAACTTGAATGCGGTGTGCTCGTGGCTGTACGCCTCGTTGAAGGCTTCCAAAGACTTGATCAACGAGAACCACACTCTCAAGTTCCTTTACTTCTACGTGCTTCTTTATGTGAACAAGCCGTTTTTCCATGTACCAAAACAACACTCCACTGCGTACCTCATTGATGAGATGGCAAAAGAGGTTTATGTTTTAGTACATTTGAGGCTCCGCAAGATCGAAGAGGACACTGGCCTCAGACTCATCTCTCGTGGATCGTTTGAGCCAGGGCCCTCCAACAGTAACTATTGCTCAGCCAGCATGGACCTATGCGTATTGATGTTGTTGGCAAGAAGCATAATGACCTTGATGACAAGCCAGCCGGCACACTACATCCATTTGGAGAAACAATTCAAGGCCTTTGCCTACTTCATCAACTACCTCCACTTGAGGAAGTATGACGCCGACGAAAAGCCCATGTCCTTGTTACTTAAGATGTTTGATGACTTTAAAAAGAAGATGAAATCAGACATGTCACTTCTTGATGACGGGTCACCTGGCGACGACCAAAATGATGGAAGATATGCTGACTCAGGTATCCATTCTTCGCCGCCCAGCTCGGATCACTCGAGCACGACAAACCACACATCCATGGCCAATGCCTACCTGTTTGCTACTACAGCACAGAACATGCCACCGACCATGCCACTCGAATTTTCAACGCAGAATTTCGAACTGGTAGTTTCTGATGCCCTGTGGCAAGGACCGGCTAGTGTGAGTTCTCAGTCCCCGAATGGTCACCCTATAAAGGAAGAAGATAATATTTCGCAGCAGCACGCAGCCCAACATCTGTACGTGGACCCGCAGACTCGAAACCGCCCCTCGAATCAAATGCAAATGCCCGCACAGTATGATTCGTTATACAGACAAGAGATGTATAGCCACTTCCCTCAGGGCCAGCAAGCCACTGAAACCCCACAAATGTTTAGTTACGACCAACTTCCCAGATCCAAAGATCCGGTCGACCAAATGTTCAATCTGTTCTTCACCACATCGGGCTTTGACTTTACAGTGGAGAGAGAGCGGTTCGATTGGGGCACTTTGTTCGAGGAGCAGCAACACCGAAACGGATACAATTAGGTGCTGGTGAAGCCTTGCACTTTTGGTTTTCAAATTTACATTGCGAGAGAGGTCTGGGCTTTTGTGACTGAACTTCGCTGCTTTTTGACCTTGGGCTTATGGGAAAGACACCTTCATGGTTTGGGTGCAATTGCTCATTTGGGTGCAATTATTAAGTGCCCTGTTCTCGATCTCCGGATCGGATGCGGTTTCAGCAGAGAAGTACTCCCGCCAATGAGTGTGCTCAAAAGCAAACGAAGTCACAGGAAAACAAAAAAAAAGATGGAAATGACAGAAAAACAATCCCGCTTTTCTCAAACACTTTGTTTTTCACATTGCTAAAAAGAACAATTCATCTGAAAAGTTCATTTCTTTGCTTACCTTTTGAGTTTGGCCCCGGGGTCCCACGAGCCTGCGCGCGGCCGGTCTGCAGTCTCGCGCACTATGACAGAATTTTCTGGAATTTTTTTCGCTGGGCCCTCAGCATATATACCCAGAGACTCCCCGCACCCGACCCACACGTTTAACACCCGAAACTTCTTCAACACCTCATTTCATCCCCACAACATGTTGAGAGCCCGTGCATCCACCGCAAGAAACCTCGTCCGCCACTACTCCCACAAGGAGCTCAAGTTCGGCGTCGAGGGCAGAGCTGCGCTTTTGAAAGGTGTCAACACCTTGGCCGACGCCGTGTCGGTGACGTTGGGACCAAAGGGTAGAAACGTGCTCATTGAGCAGCAGTTCGGCTCGCCCAAGATCACCAAGGACGGTGTCACCGTGGCGAGATCCATCACGTTGAAGGACAAGTTCGAGGACATGGGCGCCAAGTTGTTGCAGGAGGTTGCCTCCAAGACCAACGAGTCTGCCGGTGACGGAACCACCTCTGCCACTGTGTTGGGCAGATCCATCTTCACGGAGTCCGTGAAGAACGTGGCTGCTGGCTGCAACCCAATGGACTTGAGAAGAGGTACCCAGGCCGCCGTTGAGGCCGTGGTTGAGTTCTTGCAGCAAAACAAGAAGGAGATCACCACCAGCGAGGAGATCGCGCAGGTCGCCACCATTTCCGCCAACGGTGACACCCATATCGGAAACTTGTTGGCCTCCGCCATGGAGAAAGTCGGCAAGGAGGGTGTCATCACCGTGAAGGAGGGCAAGACCTTGGAGGACGAGTTGGAGGTCACCGAGGGTATGAAGTTCGACCGTGGGTTCATCTCGCCATACTTCATCACCAACACCAAGAACGGCAAGGTGGAGTTCGAGAACCCCTTGATCTTGTTGTCCGAGAAGAAGCTCTCTTCGATCCAGGACATCTTGCCATCGATGGAGTTGTCCAACCAGTTGAGAAGACCATTGTTGATCTTGGCCGAGGACATCGAGGGCGAGGCTCTTGCCGCATGTATCTTGAACAAGTTGAGAGGCCAGGTGCAAGTGTGTGCCGTGAAGGCCCCAGGTTTTGGTGACAACAGAAAGAACACCTTGGGTGACATTGCCATCCTTTCTGGTGGTACCGTCTTCACCGAGGAATTGGACCTCAAGCCCGAGAACGCCACCGTGGAGCAGTTGGGTTCTGCTGGCTCGATCACCATCACCAAGGAGGACACCGTCATCTTGAACGGCGAGGGTTCCAAGGACAACATCCAGGCCAGATGCGAGCAGATCAGACAGGCCAACGACGACATCGCCACCACTGAGTACGAGAGAGAGAAGTTGCAGGAAAGATTGGCCAAGTTGTCCGGCGGTGTCGCCGTGGTGAAGGTGGGCGGTTCCTCCGAGGTCGAGGTCGGCGAGAAGAAGGACAGATACGACGATGCGCTTAACGCCACCAGAGCCGCTGTTCAGGAGGGTATTCTTCCAGGTGGAGGTACTGCTTTGATCAAGGCCTCGAGAATCTTGGACGACGTCAAGAGCAAGGCCGAGAACTTCGACCAGAAGTTGGGTGTGGAGATCATCAAGTCTGCCATCACCAAGCCAGCGAGAAGAATCATCGAGAACGCCGGTGAGGAGGGCGCTGTTATTGTTGGCAAGGTCTACGACGAGCCCGAGTTCAACAGAGGTTACGACTCCGCCAAGGGCGAGTTCACCGACATGATCGCTTCCGGTATTATCGACCCCTTCAAGGTCGTCAAGAACGGTTTGGTTGACGCCGCCGGCGTGGCGTCCTTGTTGGCCACCACTGAGTGTGCTGTTGTCGACGCTCCCGAGCCTAAGGGCGCCGCGCCACCTGCTGGTGGCATGGGCGGCATGGGTGGTATGCCAGGCATGGGCTTCTAATGAGCTAGCCTTTGCTTGAGCCTGTATATAGTAAGCACTTCCCAATACAAAGAATTAACGAGTGAAGAAGAGTATGTGGCAATGTGTAAAGATTACGTAGCGATTAAATCGGGTATGTGAGCAGAACTAGTAGTGGTTTGGTCTACTAAAATGAGAATATTAGTTACTGAAAAGAGAGCTTCATGGTGGCCTGGTGGTATTGTTCGTACAATGCAGTAATGCATTCTGCACAAGTGACGAGTTTAAAAGCTTTGGAAACGAACAGTACATCAAAACATGATCTGAGAAATCACAAATCTCGATAATAAAGAGAAAGGAAAAGGAAAAAGAAAAAGAAAAGAAAAATTCGATATCTCAAAAAAAGAAAAGACTAAATTCTAAATAAAAAACGCGTCTAAGCTGGCCATATGTTTTTTTTTTCTTCTCTATCTCGCTTATTGTTCGGCCTACATCTAGCATCAAGCATCGGTCAACCATCGCGTCGCAGACGGCACGAACGGTGAGATCAAACAACACAATACTCGTCTAATTTAAAAAAAAAAAACAATCCCACCACCACGTGACCAAGCAGAAGTTCCAGGTGGACTGAACATCATCGTATCAGGTGACACGGGGAATTTGATCAAAACGTTTACTTCCACATTCACTAACTATACTTCGCAGATCAATCCCGGTATACCTACTTGGCACTCATCGGTATTTTACCCCATCATTCATTCATCCATCCATTCACCCATCCAATCTTCCAATAATTGATTCATTCTTCGATTGAATCATTCTTTGACTGACTTATTATTTATTGCACTCTTTGACTTTTACAGTTTTCCATTAGTTTTTTACTAATATACTTCTCAATACCTTCCATTCTTTATGATCTGCATACTTACCCTCCAGCATGTTTGAAGAGACTTTGATCACCATAGGTGGGCGCCAGACCGGCAAACGGTCGGCCCGGCTCATGCGAATATTCGAGGAGGGCGTGTACGATAGGGTGTGCCAGGCGGTGGAAAAAGCAGGCCGGTGGAAGTTCTCTAAAAGCGATCGTAATGACGTGCTACGGCGGGTCCGTGCGGCGTACAGCATGAGAAGTTATCCCCAGGCGACTTTCGAGGACTGGCACACCATCAGTGGTGATGAAAGCGACGAAAACGAGAGCGAAGATGAAGGAAGTGGTAATGATGATAGTGATATAGACAGTGATAGTGACAAAGACAGTGATGGTGATAATGAGGGCAGTGATGGAGAAAATGATAGTGATAGTGATAAAGAACAGCAAGAGGGTCGAGATAGAAACAACCACAGATACCATCCTCAGGAAAACTTTCAATCAGAAGACACTGCCACGGACTTCGACGCGACTGTTGTCCAGAATATCGTGCATGACCTCCGAAGGGCCGGCTTTGACGATATGCAACTCTCAAGAGATAGACAAAGGGCAGAACGCCTTACAGCAAAGAGGGATTCTCGGAGATCCATTAATACAAAACGGGGAAACTCACGACATTCTCACTCAGACTCAGACTCAGACTCAGACTCAGACTCAGACTCAGACTCAGATTCAGATTCAGGCTCAGATTCGGACTCGGATTCTTCTTCCGATAGCGACTCTTCTGGCAGTGACCTGTCTGATTCGAGCACTTCTGAAAGTGACTCCTCAAGTGATGGTAGTGAATACGATGCCTCTGATAAAGAACTCATTGACCCTGAATCCGTGACAAGAAGTCTCGCCAAAAAACGGAAAAGGGCAGCACTTGAGGACGACCCTCTGGACATGGATTCTGATGATCTCGATACTTCGGAAGACGACGAAGACGACGGGACTCTCAATCCAGATAATGTCTTTGCAGCCAAGAAAATCAGACAGTGGTCATCCGAAACAGATACAGAACGTTCATGGCTTAAAGACCGATATACGCTCCATAATTTTGGATACGAAGGGAACGAGAACATGGACTGTGTGACTCACGACTCAATGCAGCGGCAGCACGTCGTGACCATCACGACGATTCTACATTTGAAGGTTTTGGAGAAGGACTGGGACACTGCATACAAGGCGTTCTCCCTTCTTTGCAAGAATTCTCAAGTGGAAGTCAGATCGCTATGGCCCATTGGTGTTGAGATTCTTACTCAACTAAGGGACAAGGCGCGGTCCGAAAAGCACAAAGGCAAATACCTGGGGCGCCAGGAACAACTCAAAATCCAGAGCTTCTACGACTGGATGGCGTTGGCGTTCCCCATGTATAAGAGACCGTTGGTCTCTGCCATTCTGACACATGGGCCTGTGTTCCGTACAGGTTCTAGAACGTATACCCCCGTTTATGTGGTGGCGTCACTCTGGAACCTCTTAGCGGAGAAACAGTACTCGCAGCTTCGCGATAAACTCAATGAGCTCATGCTCATGCCTCCGTATGCAGAGGACGGGGTGTTTTACTACATGATCATTCTCTGCTGCCTTTCCGAAAACGCAGATCTTCTTTTTGTGTTTGAGGATTTCAACACGAAGGTTGATGAGCTATTCGATGGGTCTTTAGTTATTGGCGACTTGGCAGATGACATGTCCTTGTTGGCCAGTAAAGAGACCATGAAAGCGCGGATCTTCCGGAACATCGCGGAAGTTAGCCGCATGATGGATACGTGTGATTCCTATGGCTTTAAGTATTCTCGGCGCTCGATCGAAAAGGTGGTTCAGAACACAAGAAACGCGTTGTCTCATCTGAAGTCTGGCCAGGAGTCTGATTCACAAACAAGCAAGCTAATGGACATCGCCATTCTTCCGGTCGTGGGCTACAACTTAGAGAAGGGAAAGATGGTCTCAAAAACAACCAAAATCGATACTTTGCCTAGAAAGTACTGGGATAGAGCCGTGGTGGAGCTCGCGAAAGAGGGCTTGAGGCACTGGGAACGGAAGTTTTTCTTCTTTTCAAATGCCATCAAATCCTTCTGTATAGTGTGTGGCGACGAGGTCCTGTACCGTCAACGGTACAAGCTCAAGGCCCACTTGCGCACCCATGATATTACCTCGAGAAATCAGGAGAAGGAGTTTGTCCGCATACAGGATGCAGAGATGTCACGAATGGTTAGGCTTCAAGACCAGCCAAGGCCAAAAATTCAAATGACCACATGGCAAAGGAAAAAGCGCGTGTCCGAGTATACAATTGACCCGCTTAGAGACCAAATGGATTCGGGGACTGCTCATGATCTTCTTGCTCCAGATATCGAAATGGAGCGAGAAGACTTTTCTGGAAGGTGGCCCCAGATTCGTATTTCTTACGAGTTTCCTCGCGTGAATGGTTCTGGTAAAAAGCCTCGTCAATACAAAGCGTCCACTAAATTGCGTCGAGTCGATGTTTCTACTCAATTGTCTTCACCTGGAGTTGCACTGCCACAATGGCACGACCAAGAACCAAATGTACCGATCGAAGAGGAAGAACAAGACCTACAACAACAAGAAGAACAAGACCTACAAGAAGAAGAAGAACAAGATCAACAACAAGAAGAAGAAGGTGATGATGATGATGATGATGATGATGATGATGATGATGATGATGATGATATGGCTTCAGATTGGAATGCAGAGAACACACTCGAGGTGAATAACCAGATCATGGAGAATCTCCAGGCTTATGATACTGCACGTCATGAGGACGCGTCTGAAGTCGAATCAGTGAAGCTGGATCATCTGGGTCATCTGGATGATCTGGAAGAAGGCCCTGTAGAACTGCAGGACGAAAAGGAAATCGACGAATACGAAGGCGAACATGGGAACACAATTCACGTGGAAAACACCCCTGAAATGGAGACAAGTGGCGAGTACCTAGATAACAGTATCGACGATTCTTTGGATGGCAAAGTGATGGTGAAAGACCTGAAGAGCAAAACCGGCTCTTTCGAAGGGTTCAGTTTTGACACTACACAAGAAAATAATACTTTTGCCGAGGACTTCAGCCGAGACATCAGCCGAGAATTTCATGAGTTTGCGACCCAGACACAAGAATCACACAGACGGTCACAACTGCCAATTTTGGAAGGACACAGTAGGAATGAGCGGGGCAAACATGAATGGAGGGACGAGTTTTCCATTGATCTGCAAACAGATGCAGATGGTTCGATGTCCTTTTCTCAAGTACTTGCCGGCCCTCTTTTTGGAAATAGAGCGTCACGTGATGAACATGATGGGTATGATGGGCCTAATGGGCACATTGAAGAGAATGGAGAGGACGAAGAGAATGGAGAGGACGAAGAGAATGGAGAGGACGAAGAGAATGGAGAGGATGAAGACATTGGAGAAAGTGAAGACAATGGAGAGGAAGAGGAGAATGATGATTCCATGTCAATTGTATCTGTGCAAGAGTTAAGCTACTCAGACGATTTTGAGGATGCTCGGGAGTAGCATATTACTTCTTGAATAGCATTTTTTCAGAGAATAGGAAAGAATACAGCATACAAAGGTTTAATAAAATGTTCGTGTATATCATTAAGTACGTATTCCGGTCTCACCCCAGGCTAGGGATTTGGACGACGGATAGTAAGCTGTGCGGTTTCGGTGGATGAGAGCCTAACATTGAATTTGTGAGACTCCGACGTAGGCGTCAATGGAAAGACCGCCCAATCCTTCGGGACAAAGAAGACTCCCGTGGATCCCCCGCTTTCTGCAGTTGGTATAGGAGATGGCGAGACATTTTGTGGAATATTCAGTGATGCACGCTGTGCTTCACTTTGTGCTTCACTTTCGGGTACACTCTGTGTTGTCTCCACGGGTTCATCCAGAATTGCAGACCCAGATCCTGAATTATCGCTCTGCGTATTCTCTGGAGCTGACCTGGCGGTCCGGCGCCTTCTAGTAGTGGTTGGGATTTGCATCGGTATATTCAACAAGGGAATTTGGGGTGGTTGGGGTGGCTGTGGTGGAGGAGGCGCTTCTCTTTGTACCTGGGGCTCTTCCTGGGGCTCTTCTGGAATGTTATCAGGCAGAACAGGTAAATCTTGCACAATTTGACTCGAGTCCGGTCCAGATCTACTGAACACAACCTGTCTACAAAGGGGACAACTATCTGACCTCTCTAGCCAATCATTCAAGCAACACAAATGCAAAATATGGCCGCAATGGAGTTTTTTCGGATGCTTCCTAGGGTTCAAAGGTCTGCCCCTCGATGCCGCAAATGTCTCAGGGAAGTGCATATCTTCGCGGCAGATTATGCACATGTGATCTGCGGCCGCCAACTCCTCCTCAGAAGGGCCGTCGAGCTGAGCCTCGAGATTGCGGGACTGCAAAAGATAGGTCTTAAATTGAAGGATCTGTTTGAAGGCCCGATGGATGGAAACTATGAAGCCCTGGATGAGGGGAATGGGCAACGCCACGCGGGAGTGGAAGTACAAAGTATAGAGAAACACGGCAAATAAGAGTGACTTCAAAACGGAGGTCGTGATCTCGAATCCTTGCACATAGATCGCCCTTTTTTCCCAGATGTGTTCCTCGAGATCATCTTCGTCGTCAATAGACTCATCGGTGATATTTACCTCATGAGAATCCGCACATCTGTAGAGTACTAGCTCATAAACATTGAGGGCGAGTTTTCCTGAAAAAGCGAAGCAGTCGAGACCCATGACCCCGAACTGGATGCCGAACAAAAGGCTGCCCATGGACCCGATTCCCTGGAACACATCGTAGGCCAAAAAGCGCGCTAATACGAGGTCGACGGGTAGCAATACTAGCAACAAAAGCACATGTCTGTCCCGAAGGAACGACATCAACACACGGCTTTTCGAGTGCTGCTCCGTCGACATGCGGTTGACCACTTGCACCTGCAAAAAGTCGACCCGGTCGTATGTCATGATGTGGTGTACCTTCAGAATCAAGGTGAGACCTGTCAACACCGTGTTAAGAAGCAAGTTGTTGTCATTGAAAAGGATAAATAGTAGATTGAGCCCATAGAAGGGTAGCTGGTCGGCTATATGCTCGATCTCAATGATCCGGACCTGGCGAAAAAGTGCTCGAATGCTTACAAAGCCCAGAAGCAAGAAACAGAACACTATGAAGTTGAGGAGCACCGTGAGCCGCACGTTGTCGGTGAGTTCTTGCAGAAGCGTGAGAAAATCAAACGAGTTTGACGCCAGCACATAGAGTGAAATTCCAAACGACGTTAGGCTGAATACAGTGTAGGCAAGGCCCCACAATAGTCCCTTGCTTGGCATGGTTGAGTATGGCGTGTGTCTACTTTCTGCGGGGTCTGATCGTGTCAAACGTGGATCGGTCGTGCACAGACCAAATTACCGGTGTTTCTACATGCACATTGGCTGCAAATATTGCAGATAGACGCTTGACAATTACAAGCATCATGCGATCCATCACATCATACACCCTGTATTCTATCTATTTCCTGGTGAACAGCAATTGTGGGATCTGACTGCGGAAGTGCTCCTGGCCAGTTTTGACCGGACTCTGTAATTTTCTGCGTTTCGAGTCTAATGCGTCGTACCGCTGCGGAGAGCGAAGCACCGATGGAAGCGTTTTCCTGTTTGGGCTCATCCGCAGGACGTTTGTGTCTTTTATTTCGACCAAAGCATTGGGGTTCTTTTCTCGCACGCTCTCAATCTTGGCTTTAAACGTCTCGTTGGATGCGCGCACTAGGGATCTTGTTTCACTCAAGCATTCTTCAACATTGTTGACTGATTCGGTTCCGTATTCAGCATTTAGTTTCATTAGGGAATGCACGTGGCGGTTTAATCTGGAAGAAGCCCCATCGTAGATTCTGGCGCCAGCACCTGAAATCTTTCTGTGGAGTTTCTCCTCGAAAATAGTGACCGTTTGTGAGTGCTCCTTTGACTTGGCTGCAAGAACATTGGTGAGCTCGTCACGTGCCTTGGATAGCGATTTGAGGGACTCGGATGTTTTTGCAGCACTCTCCGATAAAACGTCAGTCACGTGCTCTCGTGGTGCATTGCAGATTCCGCGCTCGTGAACATTGAACGTCAGATCCAAGGTGTGTCGTATTTGAGAAAGTAAATCCTCTTTGAGATCGTTATAATCATGCGCCATTTTCGCCGAGTGGGCCTCTATGCGTTTTTCGTGTTCCTTTAACAGAATCGAGTCCACAATACGCTCCCGCGCTTGCTTTTCTATACTTTGAAAACGGGAAAGTTCTGGGGAAAAAGTCACGTGTTGAATCTTTTTGAAATCGTGAGAAACGTCCAAGTCGCGCTGCAATTGCAGTATAATTTCCTGCTTCATTTCTGGGCCAAGAACACTCAGAAGGCCCTCGAGCCCTTGTTTTATCTTTTGCAGACTCGTGTACCAGAACTCTATGATCTTCTTCTGAGTTGACTCGAGACTTTCAGAGAAGTTTGATGCGTTGGTAGATGCAAAAGAACTTGCTTCCAATAAAATCTCCTCAATCTTGGACTGAAGGTTGGCCAATGCAGTATTGAACTTTTGCGCTCTCTCAGAACTCAACGTTTCTTCAAGAATGGCATCTTCATGCATCTTTGATATGGTAGAGTTCTTCTGGCCAATCTCCGTTTTCGCATCCTCGAGACCTCTTTCAAGTATGGCGATTTTTTCAATAGCAGAGGTTTCCTCCGCTTTTTTGGCATGCAATTTAGACATTAGTCTTGCAATCTGCGCGTCTTTCTCCTTCGTGCTGGTGTCATATTCTGTGCGCGCAGAAAGGAAATCCTTATAACTTTTTAAACTGATTTTCACATTTCCATCCTGGTCTTTCGAATCGATGCGGTCTTGTTCTAGTTGCGCAACACGTTTCGTGAGATCACTCATCAATACTTTCTTGCTCACTATATCACTAGCGCTTATCAGCTGAGGGAGGTTCTTGATGTTCTTGGCTTTCGACGCGTAGTTGAGTGTGCTGACAGTTTCAAGATTATTTAGTTTTGCGGGGGAAATAGTGGCGATCATTGCGGTCTTTGTGTTTCCTCCAATAGACCCCTGGAGAAGGCGTGTGAGTTTGGACTCTCTGTATGGAATATGTTGGACCTCGTTTCCTTCACTCAAGGCATTGATGACTTTTCCAAGAGTAAGTAAACTCTGATTAATGCTGCCTGCTTCTCTGGCGCGTTCGTTTGTAGCGCCAGACTTGTTGACATCTTCAGAGCCCGCCAAATCCACAAGTTTCATCGTGGACTTGATGTATTCGTCGGGCTCAGACGCGCTTTTTCTGTATAGGATGATGGAAAAGATCGTGTGTGACCTAGAGGAGCGGTCGTTCATTCGCGTGGCGCTGGTTCTGCGTTTGTCGAGGCATTTCAGGAGAATGTTGAACCCCATTTCACAGCCATCGATAGTCAATTCCGTAAGGTTAGGGATCACCGTGGATTGCTTGTCCTTGACGATTCCTAATCCCAGACGAGGTTTTGGTTTCGACGATGCGGAGTCAACATCGCTGGTTATTAGGTCGTAGAGCTCCTCTTTGTATAGTTCCACACAGGAGATCTTCACCATGCTGTCTGTGTCTATTGAGGTGAAAAGTTTTGACAAAACACGGGGGATGATTCCGGAATTCTCGCTGTTCATTTCTCCACACATGGTGTGTGTTTTTCCGGAACCGGTTTGTCCGTATGCCAAGATTGTGACGTTGAAGCCCGAGATGAAATCCTCGAATAATGGCAGGGCGACATTGTTGAACAAAAGGGCCTGGTCGGCATTGGGCCCGTACACCTGATCGACCTTGAACACTTTGCCTGCTGGAGAAACCGATCTTGTGATTCCGGAAACCTTAGAAGAGGGTTCGTTGGTCACAGTCACGTATGGTTCATCTACGGAATACTCGTCGTTCGGTAGGTCCACTATAGTCGGGCTTTTGGCTGCGATTTCCTGGGGATTACGGCCGCGGCATCGCACGACGACCTGGATGTTATCTGACATGATTGTTATGATTATCCGTTATATATTATCGGAAGAAATTGGGATAGAAGTGTGGATGAATTGGAAGAAAGATGATTGGTGTTGGGCTTTAGACATGGTTTGTTTTTGTTTATTTTCTGTGCGTGAGGCGCGACGCACAGGTCGCATCGGGTTCTTTTGTGAATTGCCGGTTTGTATTGTGAGGTGAGGCGAATGCGAAACAAGAATGAATTTGTACCTTTTTACTTCCTTCCAATTTTTATTTCAATTTTTATTTCAATTTCGTATTCACTTTCTTCTTATTTGCTTTTGGACAATGCAATGAAAGTAGCAGATAACTGTATATATTGATATAGAGTTATCTGCTCTTCATTTTGGGAGATGACCAGTGCAAATTATATGGATGGGGTGTTTCATGGACTATGTGCAAACACTAGGGATGGTCAAATTGCAGCCAAAAGGTACTACTATGTAAAGCGTACCTTTGAAAAAGCTGCACTGTTTTATTATTATTTTAGCGTCCAGTTAGCTCGAACTTTTGAGAACAGAACAAATGAGTTACTTCCATACGTTTAGTGCGGGATTCTCTCCAGTGTGACCTTGAATCATTTATTACCAAAGAAAAGCAAAGTTCTTCTCCAATAACCAAAAGGAGGCTTCCATGATTATCAGTTGAGTAATACAGAGATTTATCTGTTTTCTTTATTTGATTTTTGCGAAACTTTTTAATCACAATGAAACATCCCAACGGATACCCAATTTGAACACCCTCCTACACGTCTTTCTCTACCCACCCTTCTGCCTTGTAGAAACCCCTCCCTGATTTCTTCAAAAATGTATAATGCTATTTCACTCTGTGACTTAATCAAAAAAGTCATCGTCGTCGTCATCGTTTCTCCTCTCATAAACAATCTTGCCTTGTTTCTGGTCGCCCCGGGAAACAGACTCTAGAATCTCCACCACGTCCTTCTCGCCAATCTTGCGCGTGATCGAGCCCATCGATACCATTTTCATAAGATACTGCTCCACTTGGTCGGCTCTTTCGGGTCTCACCATACGCACACGTGACAAACGCTCTCTGGCGCTGGGCTCTAAAACTTGAGAGAGAACGGTGAATTTTTGCTCCTCCTGTGGCGAGGCACTACTTTGAGATTGGCCCTTCTGTAGTTCTGCCATACGAGCCGCACGGATCGCGTTGAGTTCACTCTCGTCCATGTTGGTGATGTTATATGTCGGGTATTTAAGTGATATGTGATCTGGGGAAATGCTATGTTCAGGTTCTTCGACTCCTGCTTATACCAGTCGTGTGCGACACACTGCGTCAAGAATGTGCCGAGGTGGAACCAGTTACATTCCTATGGAGTACTAAACATTATTTGTATTCCTAATAAAATATAGAATATGATTCTTCAAAATATCACAATTGATTAATTTTCTTTTATTGTTTTTGGTTTCGGGGTTGTTCCCGAATCGGGGTATGCACAACACCCGTGCACCATGTTGGGCTTTCTCCGGCTGTGACGTTCAATTGGTGGCCGACAATCAAGTGACCACATCATACGAAACCATCACGGAAATGAGCGACAAAGCTTTCCTCAGAAAATACAAGATCGTGTTTTTAGGCGACCAGAGTGGTATGTATGGCATTTGTGGTGAATGTTCCAGTCACCTTGCTCGACACACATTTGGCACATGCTTCACCTAGTGGTTGATTCATCTTGGATCTATATTAACAATTTTAGTCGGAAAAACATCCTTGATCACAAGATTCATGTACGATACTTTTGACGACCAGTATGCCGCTACAATAGGTATTGATTTTCTTTCGAAAACCATGTACTTGGAAGATAACAAGACCGTACGTTTACAACTATGGGATACAGCTGGACAAGAGCGGTTCAGATCGCTTATTCCGTCCTACATCCGAGATTCACACGTTGCTGTGGTATGCTATGATATCACCAACAAGAATTCGTTCACCAGTCTAGAAAAGTGGATAAATGACGTGCGTATGGAAAGGGGAGAGGACGTCATCATTGTGGTGGTAGGAAATAAGTCCGATTTGAATGCAAAGAGACAGGTGAGTAGCGACGATGCCGAGAAATTTGCTTCCGAGATCGGGGCAAAAATCTTCATCGAAACCTCCACGAAAGCCAACCATAATGTGAAGCTCTTATTCAAGAGGATCGCATCTTGTTTGCCTGAGTTTAAGGAATCTTCCGTTCGTAAAGACCGCGCAGAAACAGTGGATGTCAGCATAGAGAGCGCCGTGCCGCTGAAGTCATCGTGCTGTTAGTTTGCATGTTGCTTCTTGTTTTGAGAAAAGGATAATTTCTCTCTTCCAGAAGGATTTCGAGTCACGTGGGCTATGTACATTATTTTGCCATCCTTGCTATGGAGGTATTGAGGAGATGTCTAAAACAAATTTCATGTTATGAGATCCTAGATTTCTCTTTCAAATGAAAAGAGAAGAAATTCCACATAACTTGCGTGTGGCTGGTATAAGTTGGTGTACCAAATTCCATGTGCACTCAGGGTGAAATTTGCCCTAAACATGGTGATTGTTTGATCAGGTGGATGTGGTCTGTGGACTTTGCGGCACGCGGTGCAGCGAAACAAATGCAATAAGAAGCACGCAGTTGAGCTAGGGTCTGGCCTTGAATCTTGGCCGAGGTCTTAACAGCATTGAAAGGTATATATTATGTATTTCTCAAGATCGGAGAACTTACAGTTGAATTTCTTATCACAATGCTTGAAAGTGAACGATGTAGGAATGTTTTTTCCAATAGGTGCGTACATGTAGGTATGAGCTCTCGTGAGTACGACGAAAGTTTACATACTGCAACAAGCGATACAGATGGTTTGGAATACATATAATCATACGAGATACTTCACCATGTTTCAAACTGTCGTTTACTAAAAAACAACATTTGTTGCAAAGAAATATGCGCAATCTGGGGAACTGACTCAGGTCGAATTACGTCATAGAAACACCTTCCGTTTTAGTCCACATGTTCAACGGTCCATGCCCAGCGAAAATTTTGCGCATCTGTGTAGAAGAAGGCTGAGCGGTCACGATGCAGTTTCGCATGAGGAAAAAATCTTTCTATACGCGATCGTGAGCGTTGTGGGGAGGAAAAATCAGTACCGAGTGCGGGAAATGGTTTGAAGCAATCGAGAAAATTTTTACGGTCGATGATGGGGAAGCCTGTCTGAAAGGAAATACCGTTGATTCGTCATTTCACAGGCCCCAAGCGTCTTCAGGAGGGTGCGATTTGTAGGGAAGGGCGGGCATTGTTGAAAGGGGAGACATGTAAACACAACCTAGTCATCAAATGAATTTCAAAGTACCCTTGGCTTTTAGATCGAACGTTTGTCTTTGAACCTAGAAAAAGAAATAAGAACGGTTTTTCAGACGTTTACGGGTACAGGATGCAGCAGGTCACTCCACTGCTGCGCATTTCTTTTTTTTTTCAGCCCCGCTGCTCTTGGCTGTTCGTATATGCTCGGCGCGCAATTGAGACGTGACAAACGTTATTCGAAACCTTTTATATGCAGTCGATCCTGCTTGGGCCTCGCAGGTCAGCGTGGGTTTGTGGTCTGGTCATGCAAATTAGAAGATTTGCTCCAAAAATAAACTTCAGTCATTCAACACGAATACGCTCAAGTTTTGACGTGAGCTTGAGTGTGGGGAAACATTTCATGTCGTGCGTTGTGGGTGCATATACCTGAACTCACACTTTTCAAGAGCGCAAATGACGTAATGTCCCAACCTGTCGCCCCACAAAATGGGGTCCACAGCACATTTACAAATTAGTTCAGAAAGA
The DNA here is from genome assembly GCA_030565705.1 of Metschnikowia baotianmanensis. Classification (NCBI taxonomy): domain Eukaryota; kingdom Fungi; phylum Ascomycota; class Pichiomycetes; order Serinales; family Metschnikowiaceae; genus Metschnikowia; species Metschnikowia baotianmanensis. The sequence goes on along the minus strand of JAJMCI010000179.1, from coordinate 9,484 downwards.
AACTTATGATTCTTTCAAGGTGCGTCCTAAATTTCACTTCGAAGAATTAGTGTCGAACAAGGCCCCTGAACCCATTCTTAACAAATTACTGTTATCGTAGCCGATAGACCCTGGTCAGTTTCACGAAACAATTGTTATTCATTTCTCTCGTAGACATCACAAAAAACACAGGAAGTAGAAAGAAAACAAGAAACACTTAATAACGTCGATCAAAAGATCCTAACTCTCTGATGTATGCTACCTTCACCGGGGGCCCCAATGTTGAATCCCTTGTTCGTATTTGCAACCACGTTGCCCCGGCCACATTGTTAAGTACACCCAGAACAAAATGAGAAAGATAAATAAATAACACTGGTCGTTACTTGGAAACCTTGCCATAATTTTTCTTGTTGTTTTCTCTATTGGCTTGTTCTATTGTGTGTTCCTCGAAAACAATGAAAGCAACATCGCTCGACAAATCACATTTAGCCGCGATCGCCGTCCCCCACGGAGATTTCCGCCCTACATATTTTTCAGGATAATTGGCCACAAAAGACATTGGAGTGAGCATGTGATTTCAAAAATAGCAGCCAATCGTAATTGATTAATCAGCAATCCCACTCTCGTTTACTAATGATTACCAAGGTCATCATCTCGATGCCAGGCAGGAGTGTATGTAGAGGGGGCAGTGTGTCGTGTGTGCAACCCCTTTTCCATGCGATGCTGCGCGTTCCTGTGCCTGGGAGCCTGGGACGATGAGACGTATCCCCACGTAAACTAAAATTAAAAATGCCAGGAAGCGTGACTCCACAACGGCCAGCGAGGCTTTGTAGAAATTATGGGTTTCAAATTAAATCGATTTTTTATTTATTTATCGAGGGCAGGGAAGAGGAGCGATTAGGGTGCAGACTCCCGTGTACTCGTAGTAAGAATCCCCAGTTGCTGTGACGTATTTTTTCGCCTGGCTCATCACGTGTTTGGTGGTGAGATTTTCCCCTTGTCTCCCTTTTTGATTCGTGGGGGCTTGCGCTGACGCACCACACCGGCATGATACATCCTACACACCCCTGCTGCGTGTGTGCAGTCCCGCTTCCGATCTCGTCATTGCGGTGCCAGTTTTTTGAATACATATAACCTTTCATTCTTCCCCATTTTCTCTGCTCCTTTCTTTTTTCTTTTCTATCATCATCCAATAGGTCATCTCCAAAACACAAAGACTCTCCACTCGCTTGCAAGTACATCTCTAGTCCTCTAGTATCTGTATTCCGACCCCTGATCCTTTGCCCACATCGTGATCGGCCCACTCCCCGCGTACCTCACTTGTTTTGACACACCACCAACGGCCATCCTCGGACACGCTGAGCGCAGAGCCATCTCAAACACAAAACCAGCACAACCCCGAAAATCATCCATTTGTTAGAGACATCGTCAGTTTAGACGCCCACTCTCACAATACCAGTCGACCACCATTTTCCAGCTGCATTGATTTATCCCTTCACGCACTTTGTGGTCTCGGCGCTTAGTTAACATCCGTTTATTGCTAACCACTCCCCGCCACACTCCTCGCTTCAGAAACCCCCTTCTTTTCACCCAAAACGGCTTCGTTCTTGCTAGCGAATACACACAGCCGCTTTCTATCGCTTAGGTCACGCCTTTCAATCAGCCGCCATTTCCGTTCTCCTCCATACCTTTCCCTCCGTTTCTCGGCAGAAATCCACCATGTCGGAGAAGGACACCGCCGAGCCCCGGGCAGGGAAGAGAAACCCGAGAGGCCGCGTCTTTCAGTGCACAGGGTACGCCAATTGCAACAAGTCGTTCACGCGATCGGAGCACTTGGCCCGCCACCGCCGCAAGCATACGGGCGAGCGCCCTTTCTCTTGCCAGCTCTGCTCCAAGAACTTCTCCCGGTTGGACAACCTCCGGCAACACAAGCAGACCGTGCACGCCTACGAAATCTACCTGAAGACGTCCCAGGAACAGTCACCCGCAACTTTCGTGTACCCACAGACCCAGCAGGTCCAACAGATGCAGCAGACAGGCGCCCCACTCGGCGGAGGATCCCGCCGCACTTCGGAAGCGTCGCAGATCTATATTTCAGTCAAACCCGGCGTCCTGGCGGCGCACGATCCGCTGCGTGGATACGCCCTTGGCTCGATGCCCGGGCCGAACAAGCAACAGATATCGCCGCCGCTCTCTGGATCCTCTGTCTCTGTGAACCCGGGCTACGTTCCCTACCACTCCGAGAACCCTCAACCGGGTCCGCATAATGCCCAGGCCCCTCAGCAAGGTCTGCTACCAGCCGCTTCCGGCGTCGCCCCTGGAACTGATCCCCGTGACGCGCTCAGAGAGCCGTTGAAATTCAACCCTAAGAGCAGGCCTCGCCCACTTTCGCTTGTACAAACCTACTCCGACGACAACTTTCACCACCGTGCTGTACCCAGACACTCCCACCATGTGTACATCGATCCGCCGCTCAAAACAGCGCCGCCGGTTCCTTCGTTCGGGCTGCTGTATTTGCTAGACCTGTCTCGCCCGCTGCTAAGACCGTTGATCGCAGGTACCATGGTTTCCCCCTTGTCGCCGCTTTTCCACCAATCATTCAACCAAGTGGCCACTATCTCCGCCATGGGCCCTACGTCGTTTTCACCCCTTGTCAGAAGCCCGTGGCTGTATGCAAACATTCCCTATGCAAATGTGCCTAAATTTACAGTCCCCAGTGTTCCTCAAGCGGCCCCCATCTCACTGTCATCCAGCTCAAGCATTGACCTCAAAGCCTTACCTCCTCTCAACAAGAGCCCAGCGCTCAGCGAGGAAGCGGGTGCCGAGGCTTCGGTGTCAAAGGCAGGCCTGGACAGAAAAGTACATATTAATCATCTCTTGTCAGATGATGCTTCATCGACCGAGGACGTTTGTCTGTAAGTCAAAGTGGAGAACTCTTACATTTAGAAATATACCATCACATGAAACTGTCTTCTCTCCCAGATTGTAATACATTCACATATTCACATATTAACATCAATATATACTCTGAAGACTGAACGAATAATGTACTAGTAAACTCGCGTGTAAGCCAAGGAGGCTTTTCTTCATATGATGTATGAAATCTAGCTCATATTTGCGGTACGAACTAAGTAGAAGTCAGCACCAAGCCCGGTGCAGTATAGATCATTCATACCTTATAGTGTAGGCTAGCCTTTTTGCTCTCCGTAATTTGCAATCAATTGTTCAAATTATAGATTATTTGTCGGAATGCCATTCTGTCATTCTGTCATTATAGGACTATGTGAGGTTTCCTCGCGAGATACTTTACAGCAAAAGCTGAAGTTTCTCAATACTCAGTGCATTATCCTCACGTATTTATGGGTTTTTATGATTAGTTAAGTAGGGTATGTTTTTCACCTAATACGATATGTTTCTTTGAAGAAAAGCAACAACATGTTTTTTTCCACATTGTGACCATTCCAGTACTGAGCGATGAAACTAATCTCACATCATCGCGTTCACACTCAATTCCCGGCTCCGATGCAACCCCCCTGTTCCTAGAATCTTGATCAAATCCTCTACTATGTTAACCTGAGTAGCCAACCGCTCCATCTGGTCACTATGCAAATGTCCCTGGAGAATATCCACTAGTTTCTGCGAGAAAACGCGGACTTTCTCCAAGTTGGCAATATACTTGCAATACGCGGCCCACACTTCATCTTCAAGGGGAAATTTGTTGTCAACACACGCGGTTTTTGCGGCCACGATGCGTTCGATATTCCCCTTATTTACGTCCTGCGTTAATTTGGGGACCACGATTTCCGTAAGTAGCTTTTCGTAAGTGCTATAAACACGCCAGAGGTTTCTGTTCTCCTCCTGTTTCTTCGCCTTTATCACCAGAAGTCTATAGTTGTCTAGTAGTAGTTGGCGGATGCGGGGATTCTCCACTTGGGCGAACATGGCCTTGTCATATTTCACGCTGGTGATCTGCAAATTAACATCTAGATGGCTTCGGAGGTAATCCGGCTCGGTTTCGTTTACAGTAGTACCGTTGTTGGAAATTTCGGGTATCACATTGTCATGTATCTCGGAGTTAAGAGATACCTTTAAGTTTCCTTCGAGATCCATCTCCGCGTCCTTTTTCTTTGAATTTGTTTTCAAATTGGTGTTATTTAGTTTCCCATTTGTCATGGATTCGATACTATCGGTTCCTTCTTCTTTGTTTTCTTCGAAAGAAGGGAGCCTGAGTGTCGTATCGACCAAATCAGTTAAGCGGGCGAGAATCTTGTCATTTTCCTGAACAGAGCGGTAGATGACTTGAGCGAGTTTATTCAATGTGGAACAGTTTTCGGTATTGAGGTCATAATGGCAGTTTTTCGATGCCATTTTTGCAAAAAGCAGAGCATGTGGTTGAGTGGTCGAAACATGGGGATCAGAGAATTAGAGCCCGCTCCACACCACTATGCGGTCACGTGATGTGCACGCCGCCTCGGCTTCTGCCCTAAGAAGTATACAAAAAAATACACATTTTGAAAATAACGAGTTGAATAAAGGCCAGAATATACGGGCTTAGCTATATAGCTGGATAAAATGAAATGATGAGCTGCGGGGATGAGCTGAATATACGAGACCGAAGACTCCACCCTAGCATGAGCGTGAGCACGAGCGCGAACAACGGTGTCGTCACCTAGTCGGACTTTTGCAGCTGGAGCTGGGCGTTTTTCCTCTCTTGCTTGCCCTTTTTCATTGCTTGTTTCAAGGCAATAGAGTCCAATGGATCGAGAAGTTCAAACAGGCAGAGCAACTCTTCCGACACACTCATCACCGCACCCCAGTTGTCGAACTCTCCACAGTAGTTGGGCGCACTGAACACCGTCACCAACGTTCGGTCATTAAAGAATTCGTATCCATCTTCGACCACCATGTGCGCTCGGCAGACCAAGTCAAAGCCGAATTTCTGGAGGAATTTATTGATGGCGACTTTGGAAAACACATAGGAAACGCCCCGCTCATTGTCCTCCCACTCATTCATGGTATCTGCAGGATCCGACCAGAGCAAATCATTAAGAAGGCCAAAGTCGGGCACATCTGTGGGGCGGGCGATATTTCGGATCTCGTCCATGGAGTTGAGGACCGGCGAGAGGCCACCGTGGACGCAGAAAATCTTGCCCGCCACAATGGCAGCTATGGGGAGAGTGTTGAATGTGTCGATGAAAAGCTTCCACGTCTTGATGTTGCATCGGCGCTTACATTCGTCATAGAAGCCATATACACGCGTGACATTCGCACACTCGTGGTTGCCCCTAAGAAGGAAGAAGTTCTCGGGGTACTTGATCTTGTAGCAGAGAAGAAGGAGAATCGTCTCCAACGACTGCTTGCCGCGATCGACATAGTCTCCGAGAAAAAGGTAGTTGGTCAGCGGCGGGAAGCCGCATTTCGTGAATATACGGATCAAGTCGGAGTACTGGCCATGCACATCACCCACCACCTTGACTGGAGGTGAGAGTTCCAATAGTGACGGTTGCAGCAAGAACACCTCGCGGGCCTTGACGCAGATCTGTTGGATTTCGTGGTTCTTCAAGCACACGAACTTGGTTCGCTTGCCCATGTACCCCGCGTCAAGCAATCTCTGGATGTAGCCCTCGAGATCGATGTTGTTTGTGAGTTCGGGCTGCAGGGCAAGAAGCTCGCGGGAGTTTTTGGACGATCCGCGCCGCGAGTGGTTGCTGAAGCTCAGGAGCGAGCGCCCGGACTTGCGAGAAGACACGGAGATGGCGTCAGAGCGGTCGTCTTGGGATGTTCCTGCATTCATTCCTGGTTGCTGGGTAGTCACGAACGAACTGGAACGCGTGGAATGGTTGGTGGACGACCTCGAGAGCGGCGACGAGAGGTCGTCGCCGCCGCTGGTGCCGCTCACAGATAGCCTGGCGGTGATATCGGTGTCGTTGGTGTTTCTGGTCATGAGAATGGGGGACATGGGTTCAGGGGTCCGCATCGACGCGTGGGCCAAGTTGGGCGTGCTCTCGCCATCATCACTGGGACTCGGTAGAGAGGAAGACGAGCCTCTTCGATTGGCCAGTTTCGGGGAATCGTTTGCGCTTGCATTGGAAAGAGAAATCCGGGACCGGATCGAGCGCGAGGACTTGGCGGACGACGCAGTGTCTGTGCGGGTGAGCGTCGACCCGCCCTTAGATTTGGATGGACTGTTTCCCATTATCGGGTTTATGGAGAAGTGGCCAAGCTAGGAAAAAAGTTGAGGATCTTGATTAATTCAAAGAGATCTCAATCGCAAGGTAAGGGTATAATTGGCACTGCCGACAACGATGCAGCGAAGGGCTCTGTGGAGGTGGAATTGGGAATCCTGTGACAAGGAAGAAATCTCGGGGATCTCAGGATTTCGGCGATTCTAGGCGTCCGATAGATCTCTGAATTGTGCCGCGTGTTTTGTCGACTTGAAGAATCGTCAGCGAAGATCGATAGAGAGAAGCGAAATGACTGGTCTATGGCTGAGAATGCCCTTGGCTAGAAGAGCGATCGCAAGAAAAGAGGCAGATATGACTTCGAGGTGATTGTCCACAAACAGCGAGTGTTCTGAGGCGATATCTGAAAGGATGTGGCAGATGGAGGGGCCTCTCAAGGGGGGAGCTCGATAGCAAGGTGGGGCAAAGATGCCGAGTGTTTCTGTCCCGGAAAAAAAGCCGAAAACGGGTCAAAACGCCAGATGTGAGATTTGCAGCAGAGAGCGAAAAGTTCGATAAATGCGATCTCGAACACGGGGGTTTCGGGATGAAAATGGCGTGCAGCGGGGGTTGCGAGCTGGAAGGAGAAAGGATGCTAGCACAGCTCTATCTTTGGAGGTTCAACACAGTCTGGAGGTGCAACAATGAGGAGGAGGCAGCGCACACGTGACCGCGAGCGACGCCCCATATGGGTGCGTGCTGCATGCAAGGTGCAGCACGGAACTAAGCCTAGTGGACTTGGGACTGTGTGCCGGAAACGGGGGTCGGAGTCGTCGAGCGCTGTGCCGGTGCTGCAAAATTATTGAAATGGGCCCCGAGGACTATTACATTTGGATTGTGATCTTGTAAGTTTGGTCTTGTGGAAATTTGAAAATTTCTTGGTTTTCTAACACTAAGAATTGCAGTCAATGAATTCGGCTCTCCAATTGATGGAATTTCCATCTGGTAAGTGGGATGTTCAGGTGGGTGTGGGCTCGTAACTTGGTGGCAAGAATGCTAGCCTATCTAGGGGCAACAAGCGTCCCTGATAACGAAAGAACATCGATCAAAAACCCAGGGTACATACAGGTATACCGAGATTTAAAGCTTGATCTTTTTTTAGGACCACGTGTTTACACTGGCTGCTCTTTTTTCTGTGGTGTTCGTGCTAGAGATTACATAGTGTACACAGTGTGGTTCCTTAGTATGCAATATTCCAAGCCTCGGTTACAACTCGCTGGTGCAAAACATGCGCATCATTTCAACTGGATTGATCTGCGGTTGCTCACGCTCACTCATTGTTGGCAAAATATACAACCCCGAACACTGCTAGATGTGGTGAGGAGCCCCCTTTCTTTCCACATGTATAGATGTTTTAACATTTATGTGAATACACTTCGGAGAAAGCTCTTGTTTAGTTGTCTCAGAGAGGATCTCGTTTTTTTCATTCCAACGTCAAAAACGATAACCAACGGAAATGTGCGCAGTGGATAATTCATTGAGTTTCCCCGCCTCCTTTAATAAAAGTTTATGGCTTTGTTGAATTACTCGATGTTTCATTGCATCATCTCACTGAGGTCTTGAGGTCTTGAGATCTTGAGATTTTATCGGAAAGACTTCTGCCAAATCCGATCAGCCCAGAAAAAGGCATATGGAGGTCTTTGCTATCTTTATTGAATACATCTTTCATTTAAGTGGTAAAGCTTGCCTGTTTTTTTTTTTATTTCCAAACAAGGGCTCTAAATCGTCCCTTAGAAGGAGCATGAAGCAGGTGGCAGGGCTGCCGACCATTGAGCCGCGAGCCCCCTGCATTGCGGTAAGAAATTCATAAGAAGCATGTTTTACATTTTACAGAGCCTCCAAATTATAAAACACTTTTAAAGGTATGTAGTTCCTTCAGCATTCACAGCAAAAAAGAACATAAGCATTCTTGGTATACGTTCTGGTGCAGGGTATCTTCTTGATACAAGATTTTGAGTTCCTTAGGAGGGACCTGAGAGGATTTTGCCACATATTAAAGGGCTTTCCTTAATGAAAATTGTTGTCTGCCATGGAAGAGTGAGACACCCGCTGTTGAGGCCTTATAATATGAAACTCCTTGGAAGGACAGAAACAATTTGGAAATATCGAGAAAAGTATATGGAACTTTAGAACAAATGACTTTGGAGGAGTTGTCTTTCTCGGCCCGCTCTGCCAAGAACAACAAATTAGCGTGGACTTGGCACCAGTAGCAATTAATCCACCGCGCGGATCTCACTACAAGAAAACCGTAGTAAACTGAATTGAATTCACATCCTAGAGCGCCTTTCAGGAAAAAGTAGAAAGAATAAGTAACACTACAGTATACTGGTATTGTAAAACCTGGGACGGACTCTTTTTCTATTTTGCGATCACAGGATCATGTGTTACCAGAATGATCTTCACCTACCGGCTCGCGGATGTCCATCAGTTCTCTTCACCGCAAAACCCGCACAATCTAAGTGACAAAGAATAAGGCTGTCCTTTATCTAGTACCAAAAAAAAAACAAAGAGAAGAAAAGAAAAGAGTATTAGAGATGAAGTGAAATACTGAATAAGAGATAAAACATTGGGCCTGAACTGTTATACTTTGTCTAATGAATTCTCGGCAGTTGACAGCTTCCGAGCACCCTATATGCACTCTCGCACACACGACCTCCCAAGTTGTCTCAATTAGGTGAGCGATTCCGTTCTCGCGGGGATCTTATCATAGGTGGCAAGGACGCCTCCCAATTCGGAATGTCGAGGCTATCGCGGGGCCGCTCCCCCTATTAATATCCCTGCCCTTTCCCGGCACGTCATTCTTGTTTTTGTCTCTTTTCTTTTCCTTTCCTCTCTTTTGTTTTCTGCTTCAGCTTTGAGTACTAAATTTTGAAGCCACGCAAAACCCTCACCTCTTTTTAAACTTTATCCCCCACCTTATCTTAACACAGGTTATGCTAAGTTATGTTTGCCGTCATTCAAGAAGACCATGAATCCTGCAGTAAACGAAAACCACGACTGCTTCAGTCTCAGGGCGCCAGCACGGGTATTATCAATAATTCTAGCGCTCTGAGACTGTCAGTACAAAAACCACCCAACATATCCATTTCCCCCGTGTCTGTTTCAGACTACCGCCGTGTGGCCAAAACCCTTGCCTTGGCGTTTGACAAAGACCCGTTTGTCAACTACGTTCTTAACACCCAGATCGAGTATGCCCCGGACCAGGCCCGCCAAAAGAAGAAGAAGTACGACTTGATGTTGTGTTTCTTCGAGTTCTCCGTCTACGAATGCATGTCCGTGGGCGG